>OOFC01039935.1:0-28225 GCA_900323345.1 Pseudochromis fuscus
CCAAAGCGCTTTACAAGTCAACTCATTCACCCATTCACACACCAATGGCTACCGAGCTGCCATGCAAGGCGCTAGCCACCATTGGGAGCAACTAAGGGTTCAGTGTCTTGCCCAAGGACACTTCGACATGTGGACAGGAGGAGCTGGGGATTGAACCCACAACCTTACGCTTCACAGGTGACCAATTCTACCACCTGATCCACAGCCGCCTGTAAACGATAATACGACGTCACTGACGTTACCTCGGAGAAAAAAATAAAACAGCTGTTCATGTAGCTTTGAACTGTGACAAATGGAGTTCAACAAAGGCGAAGCAAATACTGGTAAGAGCTACCGGTACGTACGGTACCGTATTGTGAATTTACTAGCTTGTTTTGGAGTGAACGGACTTGTCAGAACGTTGGTTTGTTTTCTATGAATAAAGTTTGACTGACTGACTTATCTGACTGTTTTGTTGACATTCACTTCATCTAGATGGATGGATAATGCAACCCCAGCCACTACAGTAGTTTCTATTCCTTATAATGCGGTGCGCCTTATAGTGCGGAAAATACGGTAAACAATGATAGTATTGAATGTCAGAAAGGATGTAAGAAGCAGGACCCAAAATGCAGATCTCAGAGTTAAACAAAAAAGGTCGTTAAAAAAAAGAAACCAACTCAGGGCACTGCACAAAAATGGCAGGAAAAACAAAACTTTAATACCTTGAAATACCAAAACCACAGAAGCAGGAACAAGGAGCTTTGGTCACAAGACACTAGACAACGAACTGGCCGTAAGACAAAGAGACACAGGAGGTTAAATACACTGGGTAACAAGGTACAATGAAACACAGGTGGAGAGGACAATCAGGAAAGGCTGTGGCAGACAAGCCAATCAGCACAGGTGTGACAAGACTAACAGGAAACAACTAGAACACAGGGGAAGAGACTCAAAATAAAACAGGAAGTGACATGACAGAAAGCACCCAGAACACACAGAACATGAAACACCAAACTAAACAGGACATGACACCCATGGAAAGACAACAGGAAATACACTAGGACATACACAAGGAACAAAACTACCAAAATAAAACAACATGACACAAGAAAATCAAAACATGAACCACACATAATAGACAAGACATGAAGGAACCTGAAACTACAAAACAAGAAAATCCAGAAAAAAACTACATGAAACCAAGATGACAAACAAACTAGAAACACACATCATGACATTGAACCAGTTTTAAAAACGACCAACTTGCCAAATTTGAAGCCACAAAAATAAAACACAGTAAACGCAGCATCCACTTTCATCATAGCGTGACACCAAGTAACCTCTTCAGTGAATGGGCTCGCTGCAGAAGCGGCCTGGTCCGGGTATGTCATCCTCCAGGGTGGGAAGGGTTAAATCAAAGTGCAACTGTGCAGCGGCGGCGGCGTCAGTCTGAAAAGATCAAAAACGAAACTGTATCATTTTATCTTTTTTTTTTTTTTGCAGTGAAATCACTCTTCACAGCCTTGATGTTTGTTTTGACTTTGAAGAGCTGAAAAATGCTGGAGACAAGTTCAAACTCCAGTTCACGTCGACATCGGCGGCTAATTACAAAGTTTTTAGCCATCGTTGGGTTTTCGGAAAGTTTCACGTGGTGTCAATCGGGAAGGTTGAGATGTGCTGTACCTGGCTGATCGTTCGCCATCGCCACAGCTGGATGAACGCAGCGATGAGCTGCCGACGACTCGATTAAAACACAAATAAAATAGTGAAGCTAACAAGCTAGGTTAGCCGGACGAAACTTCACAGGGACAGATGTTTTTTCTTATTCGTGATATTGGGTACTTATGTCAAAAAAATGTCTTGAATCAACGTCGGTGTACACACAGGACTGGAATTTAATTTCCTGTCAAAGCGCTTTCATGTGACTCAGCCTTGGGAGATTTCTATTTTTAGGCTCGAAGCTCAAACTCCAAATATTTGCAGAAATACTTGAACAACAGCTGCTGTGTCGTTAACCTTTCCCACGGAGTGCAAGTAGAAAAATTTCAATTCAGTTTTAAGGCGCCTGAAAAAGATAAACGCTGCTGCATGTCGGGTCGAGTCCGCTGGTGATACTAGCACATTACTGTAAACCGGTTTCTAGTAAATTGATAAGTACACCAGAGGACATCAGAGTTAATTTTTTTATTAGCTCGGTCGTGTCTAATTAAAGTTGAAACGCTCTGAGCTGGTAAAGGGGGGTTTTAAATGTGCCTCAGGTGATGTTAGACAAGGAGGAAGTCAATCACCACGTTGCAGAAGAGCAAAGTTCAGGAAGCGGTCACTGCATCAGAGGTAGGGAAATCCTCCACTGTTTATATGTGTGTGTGTGTGTGTGTTTATGACTGTACTTGTGTGTGTGCCTGGCTGGTAAGAAGAACTAATTTTCTGGTCCACTTGCTCACCGGCTTCCTTCAATTAAAGGCAGAGGTCGGTGAGAGGGCCCCACTCTGACATCAATTCTGACCGAGCGGGCAGGAGGCCACCGCCGCCGCACCACCAACCACCTTATCTTGTGTGTGTGTGGTGCATGAGATTGTGGTGTCATTGTGTGTCGTCTCAACAAGGATTTAGAGAGAAGGTGTTATAATCATCTAACTTTGAACCTCGCGATTCACGTTTGCGACGTCGCTCTGACACCACCAGCGCTGATTTCTTCGATAATTAGCGAAGGTGGAGGTAACAACCTGTCAGGTTTTTCTGACGTGTACTAAATAAGATGTATGCACGAGGAAGTGTAAATGTAAGGGTAAATATAAATATGCCGCAACCTCAGAGGCTTGACTTGTTAAGACAACATTATGGGCTGTGTAATTGTCTCAGATTTAGAAGGTGTGTAAATGTAGAAATAAACTCTGCAGCCTGGAAAAACTGCAGGAATAAAAAACACAAAGTTCAACAGTGAAGACAACGGAGCTGCTGTTTGAAATGGTTTTAACTTTCTCTCTACCCAAATACATCTGCAGATATCTGACAGTGCACAATTTAAAAGGCTGTTAACAATTGATCAGTGGTGGACAAAGTACTCAACTTTAAGTACTTGAGTCAAAGTACTGATACTCATGGTCAAATCTTACTCAACTACTAATAAAAGTTAGTTGGTCAAGTTAAAGAACTAGAGTACTTACCTTTAAAAATACTTAAATATTCAACAGTACAAAGTAAAAGTACATTTTCTAATATCAGTACTTTGCTGTATTGTTCTCAGTGCCCGACTCAATCCCCGACTAACGTCTGCTTCCTGTTAATGTGGTATTTTAATCTGAAAGGGCTTCGATGAAAAGAAAACTCCTTCCTGCAGAGTGTGCATAATACTTTGTTGGTTGACTGTTCGGTCTTGCTTTCTTGTTTTCAAATTTCCCATCGAGAGGCTAACATGCTAACATGCTGTTTAGCATTTCAAAAAAAACCTCCGTAAAACGACAACACCGTGCTGTTTCCTGTCTTCCCTCTTTATTGTTCGGTTCGCTGCCGGTCACTTCCTGCCAATTTGCGACGGTAACTCTACCTGGACAAACTGCCTGAAACACATTGCAGCATAGACTGTATATAAAGTAAGTAACCACACACTTCCTGGGAATGTAGTGGAGTCCAAAGTACAATATTTACCTTTGAAATGTAGTGAAAGTAAAAGTTTCCAAAAAAACAAATACTCAAGTAAAGTACAGATACTCAAAAAATGTACTTAAGTAGAGTACTCAAGTAAATGTACTCCGTTACTGTCCTTCACTGAAATTGATTGATGATTTTTGTCATGAAGTCAATTTATCCTAAAAAGCTACAGTAATGTAAGAAAATATCAAATTCGACGACACCTTTAAAATCCTCATTTCCAGCGACAAACTAAAAAGAAACCATCACCCGTCCTGCAGCTTCTCCCAACTCTCTCAGCTCCTTTTTGCTTCTTTTTGTTGTTTTTTTTTAGTTTGCTGGCTCACAACCTGCTCTTTTTGTTTCCTTTGTTTTCACCAAAAACCCACACTGACGGCCGAACAACACACAGCAGACAAAGTTAGAAACCAGCTGGCTGAGGAGGTTCAATATGTCACTCAAAGACCCACAGATATTTTTCTTATTGTACAACAACAAAGTGATTCAGTCAGGTTCACACGAACATGACTTTAAATAATGAATACTTTAATTAACGCAGAGGAGCTTCTAACTGCTGAAGCTCCAGATGTTTCCACCAAGACTTGCTGGAGACCAACAGAGAGCTAAACGACTGGTCAGTGATAATTAATTAATAATTATTGCCAGAAATGTAGTTTCAAAAAAATATAATCAATATTGCTCTGCTGTAAATATGAAGCTTGTTCACTACAGAGCAAAACTCAAACTGGCTCGAGACAATTTTGGTATCTTCATCTCATAGGAGCGCCACTTCACCACTGCAGTGTACGCTTTTATTTCCATAGCTGAAATATTTTCATCATGCTGAGCAAAAAAAAAATAAATGCATAGAGCAGTTTTGATGAATGTGTTTTGTTAGTTTCACCACCAGGTCAGAGTCAAAGTGCAATACTCCCAATGGCCACTAGATGCTGGCTGCAAAGAATTTTGGCTCTAATTGACTTTAGTTCAGAAATAGTTAATAATAAAATACAGTTGAGTGTATTATGTGTATTTCAGGGTCTGGTGAGTTTTTTTGCATCCTGTCTCCAGTGATTAACAGATTGTTTGGAGACAGAACTCGAGTGTTTCAGACATTAGGCAGCTCCCTCAGGTTCTACATGAGACCTGGCTCCTCCCTTCATGTCCAAATATGGTCACTTCCAGCTTCATAAACCAGCACAGTGATGTTCAAATGTCACGTTAGCTTCATCCACTCTATACATAGTCAGACATTGTTTTTAAATTTTGACTGGTGGGAGCGATACTGCCCCCACCAGGTCCTGTAGGAAACTGCAAGTACAGATTACTTTTCCTGGCTGGTATTTGATTTTACCAATGACAAAAACAATAACACGACGCATCGACTCTTGAATTTCCACGTCGATTAATTTTTATAATCGACGTAATCGACTATGTCGAATAATCTTTGCAGCCCTAAACCAAACTAATGCAGTTCTTGCAAAGATGTGGCAGCTCCAGCCTCCACCAGTGTTTCCTTGTCTTATCTCACACTCAAGGCTACTCATGAATATTTAACTACTACTACTACTACTGACATGTCTGTGCAAAAACTGGTCATTGCATTTTTTCAATTCTGCAGCTTTTCAGGATTATATGATTTAATATACAATACTTTTATGATTTAAAGTATTTTTAATAAAGTGTTTCCTCAACTAAAAGTCGTCTTTGTTGCCCTGCACATTAGTGATATCTCCTTGTCGTTTTAATTTGTTTTGCTATGTAAATATCTATTTACAAACGCAGACTCGTGCAAAAGTCGCAGCAATAATGACGACGATGTGAAACTACTAACAACATAGTACACTTTGCAATGCAAAGCAAACGCACTGGATCACTTATCATTTTTCATAGTGATGCATAATTCATTGATTTAATGCCATAGCTGATAGACCTGGGGCTAATTTTAACTCATTTATAATATAAAGTAATTGGGTCGGTTAATCTAAAATAGTGTATCGTGTGTTTTCTTATGTTAATTCTTATTTCCGAAGTATCGCAGTTGTCATGCGAGAGCGTTTAGTAAAATGCATTCTGTGTAGTAATATTTGCATATGTTTAGGCAGGCACAATACATGAGTGATTAGTTCCTTTCCACACATGTGCAAATGCATATATGGCACACGGTGTTAAGAAAAAACAAGCCTCATAATTACACATTACTGTATGCATTTCTCATCAGTATAAATAAACTCACCCCCACACAACCACAGTCCCTACATCTCAGGGTTTTTTTTGACTTTCTGACAATGTGCAATGTCACAGTGTGCGATGCCAACTATACCGACGTAACCCTTAAGCCAACAGCAGCCCACACTGTGCTGGCTACCACACAACTGTTGGAAATAAATACAGTATCTGAGCTCACCCTCGCAGTCAAATTGTAACAGCGAGCCTGTGGCGGCTGAAACCATCAGCCCAGTTTCATTCTTTATTTTTTATTTTCCACGGCCATCGGCTCATGTTTCTAAAAATAACTTTACCCACTTGTTTTAATCCTGCCACTTAAAAAAAAAATCTGTGCCCCATAAACCTCAATTATGTTATTGTCAGACGAGATGCTTATAAAAATGAAACTATTACAAATCCCTTTCTTGACGATGGAGCCGTCAGTCATTAATATATGTAATGTTTCGTCACTGAGCCAAAAGGATGAACGCTACGCTAGAAAGGCAGCTTTTGTTTTTAAAAATCTCTTTAACTCCTTCTTATCTGGCATCCCTTTATTAACAAAGACAATACCAGCAAACAGCCGCTGTGATGACTAATCTGTAGGCACGCTATTTTCCCCCAACCCAGGCCTTATTAAAATGTCCTTCACCATCATTTCCAATCATGCGTAGCACAAACTCACTGATAGCTTTATTAGAGAGAAGCCACTCTGCTGCAGCTCCTCAGCGGGATTAGACGCAGTGGGCCAATAACTCAGGTCTGTAATAATCAGTTTAAATCTAATTTCTGAAAACAAAAAGCTCACATGATAGTCAGACTTGGTTACGTATTATTTTCTTTGACTGATAAAAAAACTGAGGAACAAACCAGGCTTTCATTCAGCTTCCAGGAAAGTCTGCGTCGTCGCCAGAGGCACAACACAGTCATTTAAACTGCTGATTAAATCCATCAGATCGCTGATTTGAAGAGTGGATGGGTCCGATGTACTGTATCACAAGTCGAACCCATTTTCCTTGTCCTCAAAGGACACTCAATCTGAAGTTGGTGGACGAGAGTGGAAAATCTTCAGTGATGTGTTAAATCAGAATCCGATAGGCAAACTTTTACGATCCACTCAGGGGAAAATTGATTTGTTCAACATGCAGTTAGGAAGCAAATAATAACAGAGACTCACAAACAAGTAGATGTTCAATCGTAATGTACAAGAAATCTTCATTTTGATTGACATAAAGTTACTGTGATTCTGTTTGTTTGATTTTTTTTTTTCCAGCATTGTCCTTCAACTTGTTTATGTTCTGCAGTATTTAAAAACATAATAATTATATATTACTGTGTACTGAAGCCAGGAGTTTTGCATTTGAATGTCACCATGTTGTTTCATTAGAGCCAGAAGTGACCATATTTGGATATAAAAGGAGGCGTGAGGAGGCGGGTCCCAATGTGTATGACACTGGAGGGCAGGGCTGCTCTCATTGGATGCCAGACCTGTTGGTTAAGACAAACCACGCCCCTAAATCTTCCTCGTTTTGAAGCCTCATATCTACTTAATGCTGATTTATTTTCAGATGGACCACCTGTCAATCACACTAGCCCCACCCCTAACTCCTCCCACCACATCACTGAGAAGAAGAAGGTAGTTTAGCTAAGGACATCAGAATGAATGAAAAAAATGTATTGACTGAGTATTCCATGATTGAAAATGATGATTTTTGAATTGAAGTCAATTGGAGCCAGAGTTTTTCTGGAGCCAGCACCTAGTGGCCAGTGGGAGTATTGCACTTTTTTGCACTTTTGCATCTTCCTCATGTTTGAGACCATTTACTTCGTCCATTTCTATACACAGTCTGTGATAAAACACAACAAAATGGACCTATCAGCAAATTTAGGGAAAATTAAACTAGAACTAGAAGGAACTAGAATTGAGCCCTGAGGACCCCCACAATGAAACTCCTTTTTATTGCAACATTTTTTTGCACTTTTGCATTATCCTGTTGAAGCCAATAATGTTGTAACAACCGATAACGTAATAAATTTGCTCTTTTTGAAATGTAATAGGCCAATAACGAAATAACTGGCCAATAATGTATTAAAAGTCCTGAACCGATAACGTCATAATTTTTGGCCAATGACATAATAATTTATTACGTTATTGGCTGCTTATTAAGTTATTAGCTTTGTAAAAGAAAAAAAAAATTGCAAATGTAATAACGGGGCCAATAACGTAATAAATCATTACGTTATTGGCCAAAGTTATTACATTATTGGCCTATTACATTTCAAAAAGGGCAAATTTGTTACATTATCGGCTGTTATTACATTATCGGTTGTTATTACATTATTGGCTTCAACAAGACCTGGTTCTTTCATTTATCTCTGTTACATTGGTGTATTTGCTAGTTTACGATTTATTATTTTTATTCATACTCAAGAATGCAGATTATTGGTAATGATCGGTAACATAACATGAAATGACTGGTGGAGTTTGATGAAGTAATTTAAAAAATTTTATTCTATAATATAATTTAATGCACATGTGAATGAGAAGTTGAAAACCAAACACTTTGTATGTGTGACCAGACTGAAGAGTCCAAAACCCCACTAGCGACCCCTTGAGGTTGCAGTGTGCAGTGCTGTAGCTCATGCTTAGCATCACAATCCATCCAATAAACAGAAAGTTTGTGTTGAAAAAGAATAATCTTCACTCTGTAACTCTCATTTCTGACTTAGTTTAATAGATATCTGTAATGCCATTAGGAAAGGCTAAAAAAAAAAAAGAAAAACATCAGTTACATAAGCAAAACAAAGGCTTCATAAACATGCCCCATTGTTCACAAAATTTCCACTTGGATCATTAATATTCCATTACAGTACGCCTCACATCGATTGTGAGTCCACACCTCTTCTCTGCGGTTATAAGTCATTAGATTTAGTGGACAGCAAAATATTAGTTAGCGCCGACACAACCACATCTGACGCTCTCTGCAGAAAGTACCTGAGCTCACATGTGCACTGTGTATATCTGCAGCTCAGTGTTCAAAGGGAAAGACTCCTTCCCCACAAACATGTTTATCTGCATCCGAACAATGACGTGTTAAATGCGAGGGGCCGCCGGGGACCGTTAAACACAAAGTGTGCTCTATGATAGCAGAACCGAGCATAAAGTACACCTAAATCCTAAATGTGTCAGCATCTCGGCCACTTATCATCGCATGCATAATGAGCACCGTAGCACATATTACGACCACATCGATAACGTTTTTACAGCATCGTTGCTCCAGCCTCTGGGACAGACGCTGGCCCGTTTAA
Source organism: Pseudochromis fuscus (assembly GCA_900323345.1). NCBI lineage: Eukaryota > Metazoa > Chordata > Actinopteri > Pseudochromidae > Pseudochromis > Pseudochromis fuscus. Next base: position 9,130 of record OOFC01039935.1, read on the forward strand.
TAAGGTTTATAATGATATATGCCTTCCTACGCCCTTTCATCAGTCTCTAAATTGGCACTAAGGGGTTTCTAGTTGACCTATTTACTCATTGTACTTCTGATCTGGTTAATACGGTGACATTGTGGTGGCACACAACCATACACCCACAAATATGCACCCACATGTCAGGATTGGATGTTGTTTGTTATCTGTGTGGTATGGAGGCCAAGAATGAGGTTGTTGGAGATGGAGAAAAAATGTTTGTGCATATTTGAATATTATGCACATTTGGAGCACAGAAGCCAGAACATGGCTTTAGACATGGGTAGTAAAAAAAAAAAAAAAGAAAACAGTGGCATAAAGGAGAGTGTGTGCGTGTGTGTGTGTGTGTGCATGCACGTGCACATTAATGTGCGTGGGCGGGTGGGCTTGTGGATCCCGGGGTCATGTGTTCAGATGTATGGTCACAGTCTCCAGGTCTGGACCTCCAGGTCTCAGTGTAAGGCTGATGAGGAGGATATTTCATCTCTGCCCTCCAGGCTACTGTGCGTCTGTGTACATCCGTGTGTGTGTGTGGGTGGATGTGTGTGTGTGTGTGTGTGTGTGTTTTGAACTCAGCCGAGCAGGTGGTGAGATGCCGTCCTAATACGATGGCACGGCAGATGGCGAAGCGTGCCACCTGCATCCCCTTTAGACCTCCAGGACAGACCCCTGCATCACCTCACTGACCAACCACTGCACACACACACACACACACACACACACACACACACACACACACAACACATGCATATCTGCTGAGAAGCAGCACATATGGGACATTAAATACCCGTGCTATAATGTGAAAGATCAGACAGCAGCAAATCAGGGTTTAATTTGTTTGAATCGCAAATGAAAAAATGTAATAAAGGAGAAAGAGCTTCTGCAAACTGGAAATTTCTCTGTATTTCTAGCTAACCGCTACTAATCCCTGAATCCATGGCAACCACAGCGGACTATTCAAACAGTTGCTTATTTCTTTACGTATGTGAGCCTGCGGATGACTGTGGTTTTGTGCATGCCAAAGAAGGATTAGCAAACAACAGAAGTTTTGGTTACATTATAATCCCGTACAGGAACAGAAGAGCGGGATTAGTTGATGAAACACTTGAAAAATCCAGACCTGTCCAGAAGTGAGTGATCGCATGTGTGGCTACAACCAATTCATGTCTGTTATCAGTATCACCCTGCTGAAGATTGGGTGTGTCTTCGTAAAAAACACATCTTTATATGATGAAGTAATAAGTAATAATTATTAAGGTCAATTGTATGTAATTAATGTTTGTTGTTAGATGAACAGCTAGCTTGAAAGTTGATAACCAAACAGCTAGTTTAGCTGGTTAGCTGACATCTTCCCCGTTACCATAGTCTGTATCTACAATGGACAAAGCTAACTCGTTGATAGACTTGGAGCCAGAAGTGACCATATTTGGATATGAAGGGCGGAGTGAGGAGGCGGGTCTGACCCTTGACCCTAAGGACACTGTCCAATGTGTATAAGACTCGAGTTGAATCAAACTAACCACACCCCTAAATATTCTTCTTTCTGAGGCCTAATATCTCCTTAATGATGGACCACCTGTCAATCAGACTAACCCCGCCCCTAACTCCTCCCACCAGATCACTCAGAAGATGAGCTGACTGTAGCTAACTACATCACAATGACTCGTGGGAAAAATGTACTGACTGGGTATCTTGTGATTATTGACAATTTTTGAAGTAGAGACTTTTTTGATTTTTAGAGCTGGCATCTAGTGGCCATTGGAGGTATTGCAGTTATGTGCATCAGTCTCATTTTTGGGGCCCAGCTGTTTCATCAAGGTCTGTTTGAATTAAAATCTGCAAAATTCAAGTTTATTTTTAAAAAGAGATGAGGATGCTTGACCCAGTATTACATGTGCTGTAGTTTTGCAGAGTCTCATTTCTTCTTTCTAGAATAAATCCTGGTTGTGTAATTGTCCACATTCACAATTATGGCCCAGACGATAATTTTCCTCCAAAATGCATCTGTTTGTATTTTTTAAACATTATTCACATCGAAAACACCAGTATGGAAAACAGCCTTTCAGTGGTTGGTCACATTCTCTGTAACATTACCAATCACTCTCTGTCTATTTACCATAACTGCATGAAATATTTTATATATTCATGAAATTCTCCTTCACTGTCTGCAAACCTGTGAAGTCTTTCTGGTTGCAGACTCTTGGTCAAGCCTCGGATGTTTCTAGTCACATGAATGAATTTGGAGTCTTGATAACATTTATCCAGTTATGGCCGGTAAGTGGATTAGTGCCTGGAACAATTGCTCTCTTAGGTTAAATAACACTGATTGCGCATTTGGGTGGTTTCCTCCACATTTTGGCTGAAATTTGGTTATGGCGGTTTAATCGGGGTAAGAGCAGACAAAGGCGGCACACAGCTTGGCACGAAGGATCCGCTGGGTTGCTTTAGTTCACTTCATTTTCCATTTCATTATTTCAGCTACACTGGCTGAGACATCCACAGTCTCCCTTGTTGGCTCCCACATACATAAGCCCATTGTTTTATGCAAAACTTTTTTTTTTTCTTTTCAACAAACAAAAAAAAACTCTTCATCTATCAATTTACACACATCCTGGGTCATTTCAGTGCACCGGCATGCACAAGATATTCAGCAGATAAATCAAAGTATCTCTCCATATTGAGTGGCCGATGCACTGTTTGCTTGCATCTGGTGCCATCCAGTCAAAATCCTGTGCTCGGATCAGTCTGACCTTTGAAAGCACACAGCACAGCACAGCTCGGAGCAGGAGCAGCAGATTTTTTGGATGCAATATGTTGTGTAATTATCTTCATGTGTTCAATTACTATGCGCCTGTGATTCATTCTCTCTTCAATTTACATTTGTGTGACTTTAGTAAACATTTATGCCTCTGAGGAAGCTTTTGATGAGATTCATTTGTTTTAGCCACACAGGCAGATGGAAAGCAGCTCTAGGGGTGGCGCTGTCAGTGTGTTGGTCAGTCAGTCTATTACTTTGATACGGACTGAAATATTTCAAACATTATTTGGCTCTCCAATATAACTTTGGACAGATATTTATGGGACTCAGAGGATGAATCCCTACAGTTGTCTTCACACCAAACATGAAGCTAATTCCTCCCGTTGTGTAAAAAGTGAAGCAAAGATGTAAGTAGAGGCTGAAAAAGTTTTGACTTGACTGAAAAATTTGCATCACGTGGTGTCATGGAAACCAGTCAGTGTTGAGATTTCCTGATGTCCCTGAGGAGCAGAACTGGAGCTCATCATCGCCATCTATGGCCGTTGAGAGGTTTATGACACGATTTTAACTCTGCACCAAGACATGATGGCGTTTTTCGCCATTTCTATGAATTTCACAGCAGGTAAAAGGCAGTGATGTTCGCAGATTCGTTCATTGTTAATGGGGGAAGTAGCTGTCGTCGTGGTTTCCTGAAGGAGTGCTCCTATTGACGATGAATATTCACTTGTACTTGTACTCGTCTTCTCGCACTTATTCGCGTCCGGATAGCCGGCGATGGGCTCAGGTGGTAGTGCAGGTCAGCTACAAATTGTAAGATCATGGGTTTGATCCCCGGCTCCTCCTGTCCACATGTCGAAGTGTCCTTGAGCAAGACACTGAACCCTAAGTTGCTCCCAATGGTGGCTAGCCCCTTGCATGGCAGCTCGGTAGCCATTGGTGTGTGTGTGAATGGGTGAATGAGATGCCTTGTAAAGCGCTTTGGAACCAAGCGTAGGTGATAAAATGCTACTCTACCATTCACCATAAGCCCAGGCAGCCCTCTCCTCAACCATTTCAACCAGCTCTTTGGGGGGGATCCTGAGGTGTTCCCAGGCCGGCCCAGAGATATAATCTCTCCAGTGTGTCCTGGGTCGGCCCTGAGGTCTCCTCTTGGACATGCCCAGAGCGCCTCCCTTGGGAGCCTTGGGAGGCATCCTCACCAGATGCCAGAACAACCTCAACTGGCTCCTCTCGGCATGGAGGAGCAGCGACTCCACTGCTGGATGTCCGAGCTCCTCACACGATCTGTAACGAATATTCCTGCAAAATCTCCAAAATCAGGTGAAAATCCCCTTGCTGCTTGGTGTGAACATAACATATGACTTTGCTTTCCTTCTCTATCGTGAGGTGAAGTCGCATTTTTTGGACTTTGACCTGCAAACTAAAGGCATCCTCAGCAGCCGTAGCTATGCTTCCTGTTTAGTTCTAATTAGCGAGTGTTAGGAAGTGTAGCGACCTAACACATGATGATAATAAACCTGGTATTGATCCTACCTCCTAATCATCGTTAGCTTTGTCGTCATGCAGGTGTTAGCAAGCAGGCGTTACTTACAGCAATGTGCCGATTACAGTCTCAAGACATGTTGCACGCCTCCAGGTCCATAGTCATCTTTTGTTTTAACATATGCATAGGTCCATATTATATGCTTGACGTGCATATGTTTTCTGCTTTTAATCTCTTTTTTGTGTCACCTATACACAAATTGTGTATTGAGCTCCGTCAGATGTTTCCGAGGACTTGCCGTTGTGCTGCTGATACGTTGCATGGAAAGCGTAGATAAGGTACGCGAGATACCGTGAGGGACGGCAGCAGAGACACAGATGTCATGTCGTATATTATTGGCTTTAATCATACATTCACTTTGAATTCACACAGGCACATTTCCATGAATACAACCCCTCCTCTCCATGTCCGAACAGTATTTCCTATCTCTCAGCCAGTCAAGTAAAACACCCAAGCCATTCATTTTCCTCTCTCTGGTTCAGGCATAACTGCCCGAGCAAAAACACTATAGCTCAGCTCATTTCACACTCACCATAAGCAGGCCCATGCAACTCATCTAAAAGAAAGGAGGAGAGCGAGGAAAACAGGCTCCATTTCAAGCCTGGCTGGTGTCGAGCTGATGATATGATTGTATGTGGGGATGTAGGTCTACACGGTTTACATAGTGAAGCAGAGAAGGACCAATGTCTTTTTCTTTCTTTTTTTTCTCCACTTCAGAATGGATCTACATAATTCATTATGTGCACTGGGCAAATTCTCAATGCCAATCCAAACACTCATTAAATTAGTTATTCATGCTGTTACATCAAAGGTGTGATTGTGTTACATACATTCACACAAAAATCCTTCAGAGTGACACTGACAGAAAAAAAAGGACAATGAAAGAGTATACACAACATCAGAGTTACTGTGTTAACTAGTGTATACTGTGTAAGTGTGTAATATTTAGGGAGCATCATCTGTAGCTACTGTGAAAAGCAGTCAGAGCACAAACCTCCACCGGGGCATAAGCCGACTGGACTGGTGCTATAGATTGAACACTGTTGCCCTCTTGTGGTGAAGCAGCAGCAGTTTCTTGTTAAAACATTGGAGGTTTTTATTGATTTTTTTTCAATTTCCATCCATTCCCATCATTTGTTTCTTGTGTAATACCATCTTTACCCAAGTTTTCAGAAATATAACCTCCTTTACAGATTAAAAACATGACCAGTTAAATGAGTGTTATTTACTGGATCTTAAAAAGTTCCCCCATTTGACCACTAGTTGTGCTATTGAGCAATGCTTTTCCCATAGACTGTATATAGATTGGATGGACGTGTCACTCATTGATGTTGGTATTTGGGAGCCAGAAGTGACCATATTTGAATATGCAGGGAGGAGTCTGATGCTTGGACCTAGAATGAAACTCAGGTTCAGGTCTGATTGGAGATACCTCAGTGATTTTCAGAGAGATCCCAGATTGCTAAATAGATGAACTGGCTTTAGCTAATGACATCAAAATGACTTGTGGAAAAAATGTATTGACTGAGTATTTCATGATTGAAAATGACCATTTTGGAAGTGAAGTGAGCTGGAGTGAGAGTCTAGTGGCCATCGGGAGTACTGCACTTTTTTGTACGTTTGCATTGGCTTGATTTTTGAGAAACAGTTCTATACAGTCTATTGTTTTTACACAGTGGTTCCTCCATTTTATTATAACCCCTGATTTGTATGAACAAACTGTCCCAACATTAGTTGAACTGAAACACAACAAAACTCAGCGGTGCACAAAAAAATAATGTAGAAGACTGAGAGCTGGCATACGTGTGTTGAAGCCAATAATGTAATAACAGCCGATAACATGATAAATTTACCCTTTTTGAAATGAAATGAAGTGATTTTTGAATTGAAGTCAATTCGAGTCAGAATTTTTCTGGAGCCAGCACCTAGTGGCCAGTGGGAGTATTGCACTTTTTAGCACTTTTGCATTGTCCTCATGTTTGAGACCGTTTACTTTGTCCATTTCTATACACAGTCTGCGATACAACACAACAAAATGGACCTATCAGCATATTTAGGGAAAATAAAACTAGAACTAGAAGGACCTAGAATCGAGCCCTGAGGACCCCCACAATTAAACACATTTTATTGCAACATTTTTTTGCACTTTTGCATTATCCTGTTGAAGCCAATAATGTAATAACAACCGATAACGTAATAAATTTGCCCTTTTTGAAATGTAATAAATTGTTACGTTATTGGCCAACAGTTATTACGTTATCGGTTCAGGACTTTTATTACGTTATTGGCCAGTTATTGTTATTGGCCTATTACATTTCATAAAGGGCAAATTTATTACGTTATTGGCTTTAACATACATACAACCCCATCAAAGAACAGTCAGAATTTCACCAGTGAGCAAGTATTTCATTTTAAACAAGAAAACACGTCTAGTATCGAAATCTTATGATTATATTTTCAGCCTGTTGAAGTCTTCTGTTTTGTTTGAATCAGTGGTATCTTTGCTGTAATTTCAGCATAAGCATTTATCATGCAAGAACCATCCCTTTGTCATTTTTTATTACAAAATGTGAAGAGGCGCATAGTGAATAAGGCCGAGCACAGAGCACTTGGAGACAGGAACAGGAGCCACGAGCAGTGTAGCAATGATGACTGCTAATGAAGTGCCCTTTCCTCATTGTACTGTATATCCTTTGCCTTTCTATATATAAATACACTAACATAGATGGAGAAAATGGCATGCAAATGGAAAAAGGTAACTAACCCTGCGTCTTTGATGTGCCTTGTTTCCAACTATTGGACATTGTATTCTTACGCACGCTTTGAAATGCACGGCTGCTTCCTCTCCGAGCGCCGTCTCCAAAACCAAAATGCACGTGAAACACCATTAGCATTTTTTTTTTCTTGTCTAAACATCAAGCAAACTCCACTTTAATTCCATCTAGTTAAGATTAAAAGCCATTATTTGGTCTCTCCAGATATTCATCCAGAGTCCTTTTCAGGCTTAAAAAAAAAACCCCACACTAATGTACTTTTAAAAAACACATGTTTGCAGATTAACCATAATGAATGAGAGTCTCCTTGACGTTTTTCGAGCACATCATTAAAATCACACCTCTCTGGTTTGTCGCCGCAGGACCTCGAGGACCCACAGGTGTGACGGGATTGGCTCCAGCTGGGCCTCATTTGCATATCTAATGCAATCAGGCACCTAATAGACCTGATTTTGACCTAGGATCACTCGTCAAACCCTCAGACGCCAATCAAATGATTTTGTCACCATGCCATGTTCATGTATCAGTCATAGCACTGCATGGCCTCCCTCCCTCCCCCTTTAATCACATATATAGAAATCTGTGTCAGGGAATATGTATCCAGAGTGTTTCTACATGTGTGTGTGTCAGATGGACTAACAAGTCAAGCCACTTGAATAATTTCTCGGCTGTGTTTGGTCCCTATGTGACTACATTTATGCAAATACAGGCCTTTTTATATAAATTCTGACTATAATGTATGGAGATTTCGCACAGCACCATTTGAAAGCACTTTGAAAGCCGGGCTCCCCAAGGGCACGAGAATCTCTTCGTGTGTAAATGTGTGTTTGTTCACTCCTGTGTTTATGTATGTGTGTGTGTGTGTGTGTGTCCTGTGTTTGTAGCTCTCTGAGCCCAGGGACATCAGCGATGCCACCACTGTCCCAGTTTCTCGCATCCCTCTTAAAAAACATGTTGATTCAGACAAACCTCCTCTTCCTCCTCGGCTCCTCTCATCCCTCCTCTCCTCTTGGGATGGACTGGAGGAGACGCACAACCACAGCAGACGTTCATCACCCACAGCCAGAGTGTTTGATTTTCCCACTTCCCTCCTCGATTTTTTTTTTTTTTTTTGCTTTATTTCACTACTCTAAATCATCCCCTTCCCCAGCTGACTTCCAACGATGAGGAGGCTTGTCAATAGGAAACAGCTGGAGTATGGCTGTTCCTCCTGTGTTACTTTAACTAGTCGGCTGCGCTGCAAACGTAGACTCCCGAGAGATAATGCGGGCGTATCAACACACGGTGGTAGCTATCAAAAAGTCTCCCATCTCGCCTCTATCACTTACTCGAGCTGCAGTTGCTGCTGCAATAGATTCCTCCTCAAATGTTGAAAAATTGCCTCGGCATATAGGTGTATCGTATAATAATGCGTCTCAAATGACTTTTTGCCAGACCATCTCCCAGCTTCAGTGTGATACAAAGTGTACAGCTTTTTAGAGCAAGAGAAAAATCACCCTCAGAGGAAATGCAGGGACCAACAGCACTGTGCTGTTGCTATGGAGCCAACGAGTGTTTAATATCAGACAGATTGGAAATTATGGAATAAACAATCAGATGAATAACTGTGGAGGATTTTAAAGTATGATGAGATCACCTACGGTTATGTTAGATTATGCTCTAAGGGCATTTGAGTTGTGATTATTTGTTACCTTTTTTAATCTTTCAGCCAATCACGTGCTGTCTCACTTCATCAGTGTGCAACATGTGTATCTATGTCTCAGACGTATTAACTCCAGCTTAAAATAAATACTTAACAACACCTTTGCAGTTAAATAATCAACACGTGCTGTGTCATTTCTTTACTCCACACAAACACTGTGTAGAAAGGTTTGTTCTTTGACAAAATACAGATGATCCGCCTCCTCTACTTTGTGGCTCAGGTGGTAGAGAGGGTTGTCTATGAATTGTAAGGTTGTGGGTAGGTTGTAGCACCTTGCATGGCAATGGTTGAATGAGGTGCCATGTAAAGCGCTTTGGGACATAGCTAAGGTCAAGAAAGCGCTATATAAATGTACTCCATGTACTTCTGTGCAGGCGAGTAACAACATGTGCAATTCACTGGCTGCACATCATGCTCGCTGAAGATGACTTGATGTGTTTTCTTTAAAAAACAAAACAACAAAACTAGGGTAAAAAAAACAATGTATGTTGAGGATTGGGACGTCTGAATGCTGATTTGGAGACTAACTGACCTCTGCAGGGCTCTGGTCAGAGAGCACACGAGATATCAGATGCGTTTGTTTCACTGTTTACTGAGGGACTGCATATGTACAGAGATGACAGATTAAGCAGTTTCTGAAAAAATATAACAATATAAAAAAAACAAGTTATAATCATATACCAATGTAACTTAAATATAGTCTGAAGCTAACAAACAACCGTCTCAGCTAGCTTAAGCAACGCTAGATCGTGATTGTGCTAGTGAATGACAACACACAAGTAGAGTAAATACACGGCAAGAACCAAACAACACCAACAGAACAAGTAAACAACCCATACATATTAATTTCTCATCATCATAAACACGACTCACATCATCAGTGACTGCTACATCGCCACAGACGCATCAGACAGCCGAACGTAAGCGAACACAGGAAACGGATCGGCCTCTACAAAATAAAAGCGCCCACTTCAAAATAAAGGCACAAACAAAGCAGTCTTTAACTTGGAGAATTCTTCAATGTAATTAATTAGATGCTTTGTAATTAATTGATCTCGATTAATCGTATTTTAAGCGCATAACAATATTTGCCTCAAAATACAATAAAAAAAAAAAAATTTAATCGATTTCAGTGGACGAATGAATCAAATAATAGACAAAGACATAAATATTGTAAACTCAGCTCTTTTAATGTCTGGAAAAATGCATAAAATTGCATTTCAATTCAAAACAGTAGAAATAAAGTGTAGTTTCTACTTTTTCTGGTAAAACAACCAGAAATATAAATGGTCATGTGACAGGTTTAAAATACGCTTTCATTTTTTTCCTCCGTGTTGGTTGCCATTAGCGATGCTCTGGCGTGTGCATCGTGTACCAGGAAATTGTTTTGCGTTGTTTGAAATGCAAACTGCGATTAAATATATATATTTTTTGTAATTAATTAAGTGTAATTAATGCATTAAAGTCCCACCCCTAAAAAAAACCTGTTTCTATGTCGTGTTTCTCACCAGAATATGTTAAACCTTTGGTATGTTTTTTATTGTTAATATTTAAAACTTTGCATCTTTTGTATCTTTGTTTACCAAGGAGCAGTTTTCTTTAACAGTGACTTTTTCAAAATAAAATAAAATAATAAGATGAAATAAACTATGTATTTAGAGCGAGCAGATGCAGAGTACAAGTAAGGATCTCCTCCACCTTACAACACAGAGTCTATGCAACATCTTTCATGCTTTATATTTAAAAATTAAATTAAAAATAAGTTTTCATCAAGAGGCTGGTTTGGAGGGTTTCAGGGATAAGAGCCTCTGTGTCTGAACTCACTACTGGCCTCACAATATATTGATCTGCTGTATATCCTGTGTGTGTGTGTGTGAGAGAGTGTGTGCAATCATCTGAATCATAACTCCAAGATAGCTAACAAGGTTACCGTAGGCATTAGCAATGGTGGGTTCCTCTTCGACATAGGTGCATATTGACAGATCTTGTGTGTTTGTGTGTGTGTGTATGCCTGTGTGTACATGCATGGATTTGGGTGTGTGTGTGTTCCTTCTGGCACAGCAGCAGATTGCTGAGCAGACAAATATGTCCATCAGCATGAGACTCCAGGCCTTCAACTCTGACTAATCGACACAACAGAGAGAAGTGTGTGTGTGTGTGTGTGTGTGTGTGTGTGTGTGTGTGTGTATTCTGTGGGGAGATGGGGGTGACGGGGCCACGAATTGAGTGAAGAAACAAATTAGGATTGTGGGTGCTGGTAAGGGGGTAGGTGAAGGAGTTCAGCGAGACAGGAAGCCAGAAAGACGCAGAGACAAAGAGAGAATATGTGTCAGTGAAGAAGAGATGAGGGAGTGGAAGTAAAGAAGGAAATGACCAAGTGGAGAGAGATTTAAAAAGAAAAAACAAAAAGCGAATGACAGGTGGAGGGTGGGGGGATAAGAGAGCAGGAAATCAGGGATGGAGGAGCAGACAGACCAAACTGACCCCGAGGCCACACACTCTGACTAATAAACAAGGAGAGAGGGGACAAGAGGAGAACAAAACAGAGGAGAATTAAGGAGAAGTGAATGCTAAACAGAAACAAAGAGATGAAATTCTTCAAGTTAGCGAGTGAATAAACCAAAGTCCTGAATCTGGAAAACACCGTGACGCTTCACAGTTTGCAGCATCCGTCCCCTCGAGGATGATCTGATGTGGGTCTAGATCAGGGGTCTGCAACCCTGATCCTAGACTGACCAGCTCCTCATCAAGCTCTGCAGAAGCCTGATAATTATCCAGGTCATTTGAATCAGGTGTGTTGGAAGAGGGAAACATCTAAAACATGCAGGATAGAGGTTCTCGAGGACCAGGGTTGCCGACCGCTGGTCTAGATACAGGGGCTTCAATTCATAAACAGTATGTTTTCAATAAGGGGCTGCTGTGGCTCAGGTGGTAGAGTGGGTCACCTATGCATCATAAGATTGTGGGTTTGATCCCCAGCTCCTCCTGTCCACATGTCGAAGTGTCCTTGGGCAAGACACTGAACCCTAAGTTGCTCCCAATGGTGGCTAGCACCTTGCATGGCAGCTCGGTCGCCATTGGTGTGTGAATGGGTGAATGAGTTGTCTTTTAATTTAATATGGGATGAGTTGATGTGATACAATACAAACCGATGCACTTCTTTACAAAGTTTGAAGTTCATTTTTTCTTTATTTCTTTACAAAATAAAACAAGACAATTCTAGAAAAGTGACAATAGCCCAATATGTAACAACGACCCAAAATGTAACAACGTCCTGAATTGTTACCAAAAATGTAGTAAAACCCGAAAGTGTTGTAACTGGTTGATAATGTAACAAGATGCTGAGCCTGAAATATAATTTAAAAAATGTAATAACGGACACAAAAAGTAAGAAGTTGTTACATTTTGTGCTCAGCATCTTGTTACATTATTAACCAGTTGTTACATTTTAGGTTTTATTACATTTTTTTGCAACAATTCAGGTGGTTGTTACATTTCAGGCTCGATCAAACAGCTGTAGCCTCCAAGGAAACCCAAGGAGTTTTTGTTATTTTATGGCATCATGGGAAAAAAAATGGAGACCAAATGTGTCAGTTCAGAATAACATGTCAGTGTGTTTATTACCTCTGCATTATGAATTATGAATATCAGCCTGTCTCACACACACATGCTCAGGTGCCTCACTGTGGTTGTTAGAGGGAGAAATATGAAAATATGGGGGTAAATTATATCAGAGTTTTCCATTGGGACACATGTGACCACATATGTTTTGTAGCGTAATGTATCCTGATGCACGAGGACGTAACAGGAAATCATCATTGCAGAACTGTGACATGCAAACTGTACACAGGCCCTGACGTTGCCGTGGTAACAACTCAACACAAGCAGCAGGATGATTTGGCATAACCAAAGATGTGTCTCAGCTGCGATCTGATCACGCGAGACCCATTTTAAAACCGAGTGTAAATAGGGTGAATAACTCATGAAACAGTTGGCGTCAAGACTCTGCAGAGTGAAAATGTCCAGACACATGAATGTTTCACTTAAACTGAACTTTAAGATTTGTTTTTTTTTTCCCTGCTTCCCTCAGGTCTCCACAAAAATCAATTAATGCAGCTTTAAATCGTTATTAATTGATTTTTGTTGGCAGCAGCGAAAACACACCTGCTGACATATGTTATTGTAAAGACACGTTGGCAAACCAGTAACACACCCTGCAGACACACACACACACAACATCAGCATCTCATTCATTCTCAATAATGGATTACAGCAGCTAAACTGAGTTATAGAAATTTTAATCAATCTCAAGGGGGAAAAAAAACAGACTTTGTATGAATGAGATTTTATTCATTTAAGTGCACATGAAGTCTTTTTCATTTATTAACAGCAGGAAAATGTGCCAAGAACAGTGGAAAACTGCAACTCTATTCTTTGGCATAAATAACAATTACAGGCGTCAGCATTTAAAGCAAAAAACTGAAATTGTGCCAAAAAATTAAGCTCGTCCCTTGAAAGTGAGTCAGTCTGATAACTTTAAATCTCAATCTGGGACTCGTTACAAAGTCCCCTCACTGTATTTACTTCACCCTTTGTCTTGTTAAACCCTCATTATAAACTGAGCAGTTAGATGAGTTTGTATATTTTGACTTTAGTTATCAGCTTAACGCTTAAATCTCGAGTTCGAACGTCCAATGAATTGTTTACTTAACAAATTATTTGGAGACACTGGGCCTCATTCACCAGGCATCGTAGGAAAAAATAAAGTTCTTAAACCCAATTAATTCTTAAAACTTTAAAGATTTTCCTACGTTTTTTCGTACGTAACAACAAAACATCCAGAGAAACTCTTAAGAAGATTTGTGAGGTGACATCCAAAAATATCTGGTTACTGTGTTGTGTCAACCCTGCAGCTGTGTGTGATTATAGGATTTAAATTACAACTTATTACATCATTTATATTATTTTGTATCATTATTTTGCAACATTTTGTTCTTTTGAAATGAGTGAATGCAACACTTCACAACAAGAGGATGTGTACACTGACCCACACCTGAGACCTACAGACCCACACAGATTACAGCTGGACCTGGTCATGTGAGTCCACGTCTGTGTCAGTGGGTGGATCAGCTGAGAGCGCTGGTGTTTCATTAATAACCTGATGTTTCAATTCAGTTTTATTTATATAGCACTTTAAAAAACAGCATCTCCAGTGCTGATGGTCTGGTTCAGCTCAGGTAACTGTTTCCATCGCCAGGATTTTTTAAAATTTTATTTTCTAGATTTGACATAAAACCTTACTTTTTAACCCTGAAATGCTTGAACCATGAAATAATTGCCAGAAAATTAAAATTATTATTTTTATTGAACCTTTGGACAAAAATAAATAAAGGTAAACATACAAATAAATGCAGAGAGAGTTTTGTTTTTTAATTTATTTTTATTTTTACATTTTTTTCCTTAACTCTCAAAAATATCACATTGATGATGTTGAGGTCTCAAAAACTCATGTATCAAATATGATACATTAGGCATTAAAGGGTTCACTTCATCAGCTCCTCTTCTGATACAGCAAACACTAAATGAGTAACAGCACCTGATGCATCTTTTATTGTGTTACTTTAAAATATCCACAAACTGCAGTTAATATGTGTGAAGCAGGTTTGTTGTTCACTTCCTGCTTCAGATCTACTGAAGGTTTCTCAGTCACTGCTTCACTGTGTTTACATTTCATCACCTTTCAGTTTCTGGGACTCTGTGTGCACACGACCTGCAGTCTCATGACCTTTTATGGACTGTAACATAAACGAGGAGTCGCTTGCATGGCGCTCGATTTACCAAGGATCAGGATTCATCAACCTAAGATCACAGCGTAGAGCATTTCTGTCATTCTGAGTGTTTCACGAATCTGACATGGACTTTCTCATAAAAAAAACTTCTTTAAGAAAAAAATATAGACATTGATCAATGAGTCCCATTGTTAGCTCCCTAGATACTTCCCAGAATACACTGCAATACAATTAAAATTATGAAGGGGGGGATAAATATTAGAGGCCTTTTTGGGTCATTTTTCTTTAGCTAATAAGTCTCAGAGGAATCAAACCTCTGCTCAAAATTAAATCTGCACTTCTGATCCTCCCTGAGCTCCTCTCATGAATGGTCATAATCAATCAATACTGATTATATTTGTCTGTGTTCTCACATCAAACAGCTTATTAATGTTGTCTCTTGAAAATAAACTTAAAGTTCAAGGAATAGAAAGCAGAACAAAAGTACAAACATAGGTTGACACCATGTGAGTGTTTCTGTATGGCAGTAGTAATACTGCTAGTGGGCTGCCATGATGATGACATCACATGGGCTCAAGGCTGAATCTCTACCGTGTTACTCCTCAGTACAGAAGGGGATGAACCACGTACGACAGCAGGAAGTGAGGAAGGTACCAACTGAGTTGTACCAACTCAACATGCGTAGTGTCCACATGGCGAGCCCATGTGATGTCACAGCTGTCACGGTTGCTGGGTTTTGGGTTTGGTTTGTGTTTGGGGTAATTTGCTGTGTAGGTTTGGTGTTTTCCCTTTCTGGATGGAGCTGGAGCTGGAGCTGGAGGTGTGGCTGGCTGATCACACACACCTGTACCTGGTCACACCTCGTCAGGCTGACCGTGCAGCTGGAGGCGTGGCCGGCTGATCACACACACCTGTACCTGGTCACACCTCCTCAGGCTGACCGTGCAGCTGGAGGCGTGACTGGATTTGATCTTACCTGTGCCTGATCTCACCTAATCAGTCGCCTACTTAAGGCACCTGTGCTCCCTGCTCCAGTACTGGAGGACTGTGTGTGATTAGTTTATGTCTGGTCCAGAGGAGTTTTTGTTTCCTTGTGTTTTTTCACATTGTTGTCAGGTTTTTGGGGTTTTTTTTTGCACCACAGCAACAATAAAGACTGTTTCTTGGTATCAACATCTGAAGTGTCTGCATTGTGGGTCCAACCCTCTTTACCTCATTTACAAATCCTCCAAGGATCCATAACAAGACCTTTTCAACCAATCAGAAAAAGAGAAAAATCCCCTTATTTTGCGGGTTGGTTGAAATATTCACAATGGCAGCCTCTATGAAATTGTCCATTATGAGGGAATTCTGCATTAATCTACTTTGAAAACTGTATTGTGACCATAGGTTTTTTATTTCTTCAAATGAGAAATTACAGATTTCTATCACATGTGAACACTGCATACAGATTACTACTTTACTTAGTAACTTATCAGAAGTAAAAAAAAAAGTTACAGTGATGCGTGTATTATATTCAAACTTGGAATAAGTAAAATTTCTAAGTTGTATGAACTTAAATCATTAGTGAAGTTTTTGCCTTAATCTGAACTTTTCTCAACTTTTTCCTCCTTTGCATCGAGTGTTTGGAGACATGAAAACCCCGCGGGTGTTTCATGTTGCGTTTTTCCTTCTCGCCACATTTGTTACTGCACACTCGGCGATATACGTTCTGATCCTGTTCATCGTATGTTTTCCTTTGGCAGCTTCATCTTACAACACCAGATCGTAGCCCTCGCTTTTGCCGGACTTCCTTAATCACAAAACAACAACAACGCTAACGTCCGCTACCGAGCATCACCATAGCATGTTTACGCTAACTCTGCTGGACTCTTTTGACATTTTTCTTGCAGCGTTCACAAGTTCAAAGCTCGAAACGAACATCTGAGAAATGTATCAAACTTTTATGCAAATATGCCTTCACGATACGAATTTACACTGCGTTTTTATACCAATGTATCCACAAAGGAGTAAGAGGAGATATGGAGACGGGGTAAAAATTAAGATGAAAAGTGCAGACGGCGAGGAGACATGAGAGAAGGTGGAGTGGGCGTCGGAAGAGAGGAGCAGACGGCCTCGCTGAGAGGGAAATATTGAACACTGGCGAGAGGTGGCAACGTATCACTTAAAGTGCTCGGCAAATTGGACGGACGCGGGCCCGAGACAGTGAGGAGCGAGCGGGAATGAGGACAGAGGGCGTTGGCTCTATAATGTGTACTGGAGTGTAAAGATATCTGTCGCTTGGAGCACGGCGTCAGACAGTAACATGCAGAATGAAGACACTCATTAAAAAGCTGGAAGCGAGTAAGAAAAAATAATGGACCATGCGGAAAGAAATCAAATCAGAGCCCAGATTTAAATGAAGTGTTGGTGTATTCATCTCCCTCTTGCCGTGTGACTGTAACTTTTCATCTGCCCGCCTGCCTATCTGCCCGCTGTCTGTCTGTCTGTCTGTCTGTCTGCAGACTGCTTCATGGGAGAATTAACTGCTTGGCCTTTTTCCTCTTTCTTTTTTTTTCTGCTGCTGAGACCAATTTAGTTTTTAATAGTGCCTGGGGTCATAAAGTCCTGTAATGGATTGTATAATAACGTTACGGGTATATTCTATAATACGCTCGTCAGGATTTGATCTGTATATACAAGTCCTCATGGTAACGTGATATAAAATTATAATGGAGACCACTGACCTTAGAGAGGGAGTCATTAGATTGTAAAATAGTGTACTTATCACGGCTGCATGTTATTTAAGTGTATGGTAAAGGAAATTTAATTGTGAGTGATTTTGAATATAAATGAGGCTTTTCAGGCAGAAAGAGGAAAGAGAGGTAATGGTGGCAAGAGATCCCCCTTTTCCACCAAACAGGGTCCAGGGCCAGTTTCGGGCTGGGGCTCGAGCCAGGGCTCAATGGGTTCAGAAGTCGGTCCTCCTATGAACCGGTTTGATTTTCCATCGGGACGGGGCCAGGTTGGGGCTGCGTCACGTAAAACGTCAGTACGTCGCTGCAGAGGGAGCCGGTTCACAACAACCGGCCGCTAGCAAGCTAGCTGCTGTTAACAAACTACTGTTACCCTGTTACTATCAGTCCATGAAAAAAATATTTTTTTCAGCGGATCTTCTAGTTACAACATGATTGAGTTAACAAAGCAGTGTTGCATCACTACGTGCGGTATTTATTCAGTTTTGGGAATTTACGATGTCCTTACTGGTCCCATATGATGGCGAAGCACAGCCTCGCTGTAATAATGTTTAAATGGAGGAGTTATTGTGTCCATACAAGTGCTGTTCCTGGTTTTACAGTCTACACTGATCCAGAAACAAAACAGTATTTTCATTGCTTTATTCTTCTACTATCACTAGCTGTGCTTCCGCCGTCGCTCCTCCAGCTCCTGGCGTAGTTGCTGCTTAATCGGGGCTAAGTCTGGACCAGCAAAGAAGTGGGGCCAGAGGTAGCCCCTGTTTTAGGGGCTGGGGCCGGTTCTCGCGGCGGTGGAAAACCAACAAACTGGGGCCAAGTCAGGAACTGGCCCTGGAACCTGTTTGGTGGAAAAGGGGTAACAATGCACTGCAGGCTCTTCCGGTTGAACACGGTGCAGGCGCCGTACCACGCCGTGATGCAGCTGGTTAGGATGCTCTCGATGGTGCCTCTGTAGAATGAGAGCATAATCAGAATCAGAATCAGAATGAGTTTTATTGCCATTGTTCATGAGGTTCACAAACGAGGAATTTGACTCGGTGCAATGCTGCTACAATAGACATTTAACAAAGAGGTAAAAAATAAAGTAAGTACTATAATAAAGCTAACATCTGTATTAAAGATAAAGTAAATAAAGATAAAAATAAAGTAAATCTATAATAAAAACTAACATCTAGTACACTGAACAACAAAAGTGACTGAGTGACAGAGTGACAATGTTTTGGGGATGGATTTTAAAGTGACCAGTAGCAGCAGGTGGTGGGGTCACCACAAAGTGCAATATTTTAGTGCAAAGACATAGACACATGTGTGTATGAGGTAGTGTCAGGTAGTGTTCAGCAGTCTGATGGCAGAGGGGAAGAAGCTGTTCGTGTAGCGGGAGGTTCTGGTCCGGATGGACCTTAGTCTCCTGCCTGAGGGGAGGGGGGTGAACAGTCTGTGTCCAGGGTGAGAGGGGTCAGCTATGATCCGACCTGCACGCCTCCGGGTCCTCGAGACGTACAGATCCTGCATAGATGGAAGTCTGCAGCCAATCACCTTCTCAGCAGTGCGCACAATGCGCTTCAGTTTGAATCTGTCCCTGACGGTAGCTCCAGCGTACCACACAGTGATGGAGGAGGTGAGGATGGACTCGATGATGACCGTGTAGAACTGCACCAACATCTTGGTGGGCAGCTTGAGTTTCCTCAGCTGCCGCAGGAAGAACATCCTCTGCTGGGCTTTCTTGAGTAGGGAACTGATGGTCAGCTCCCACTTGAGGTCCCAGGTAATGGTG
>OOFC01039955.1:20638-33863 GCA_900323345.1 Pseudochromis fuscus
GACTGTGACTCTGCTTGTTTGTGTGTGTGTGTGTGTGTGTGTGTGTGTGTGTGTGTGTGTGTGTGTGTGTGTGTGTGTGTGTGTGTGTGTGTGTTTGAAGTGAGCGGAGATCAGATGGACCAGATGGATGGTGATTGCAGATCTGTGAACCACAGCAGATTAAACAGACGCTTCCGGCGTCATTTCACTTCTTGCTCATTTTGTACATTTTAATGTTAATTTTCTTTCTTTTTATCTACATGTAGCATTAAAAAGACAATTAAAAAAAAAATCTACAAGGCACATTTAAATCAAAAGCACATGTGATAACAGAAGAAAACCTTTTTTTTGAGTTGCTCCATAGATTGCTTTCAAAGACCTGCTTTCAAACCCAAGCACAGAGAAATCAAATTAATAATTATAGTTGGAATGGGACTAAAAGTAAGTCTAGAGCCCCCTAGAGACAAAAAGATTTATTACAGCCCGTTATAAAAGATAAACTGGATTATTCAGCTATTCAAAGTGCTGCTACACATGTACAACGTGTTCTGATGGAAGCACAAGATGAAAAAAAGGTCAATAAAATCAAAAGGTTGCTTTTATTCTCTGGGGAGAATGAATATTAAGAGAAAATCCCATTACAATTTAGCCATTGGTAATATTCTGCGCTACGCTGACATTTTAGAAAAGGGCATGTGGTCATTAAAATAAAAAATAAAAAAACAGGATTCATCCTCTGGGGAGCAGAATGTGCTCAGTAAATATAATAAGTAGAAAGTTTTGTCGAGATGGTCGTGTAGGAAGGGGCCGGTATATTAGTTTCTTTCCTCTTGAGAACATGAATATCCACCTCAAGTTTTCTGAGAGTCTTTGGGATAGTTGTTGGCATATCTGGACCAAAATCTTGGACTGATGTCAGATACGATTTCCATGAAATCAACTGCTTTAATACCAAAATAATCAACAGGATGGAACCAGATTACACAATCACCTAACACAATAAGGCATTTACAACCAAATAAAGAAGTTAGAAACAAGCATAATTGTTACTCGTCAGATGCATAGAAGAATAAAAAAGACCGCTCATCAAGCTTGATAGTATCTCCAGACTAAAGCTACCTGTCAATTCATACAAGTCAACAACAATTGTAAATGAAGATTAGTAGGTTTCAACCATAACAGGAGGAGACATATTTACATGCTGGATGCAGGATGCAGAGGTGAACAGGTACAACTAAACCAAGAGTTTTAATGCACTAAAACGCACAAATTAAGGTAAAACTGGCAGGTCATCCAAACAAACCGTACAAAGTTATTAGCCAAATAACAAGAAGGCATGGTTCACAGACATGAGCACAGCAGATAAAGGACACGATACCAGGAGACAGACTGACTGGGAGATGAACGGGTAAACATACAGACAATCTGACAAAGACAGTACAGAGTGCTGGCTGGGCTGCCGATGGATGGCACTAGTGTGCTGGGTTGTCACGGGCGGGGGTGTCATGGCTGGGGCCACTTTGGTGGATTTGCATAGTCCTGTCCAGGTGTGTGGATTGTGTTGGCCCTGGGGAGCTGCGGGTCGATGGGGAGATTGGCATTGGTGTAAGCATTTCAGCCGTTGTTCGGGTTTGGTGTGGGCACATCTGTGCTCTCCGTATGCAGTTCTGTGCTGTTGGGCGCAGTTGTTGCTGTGGTGTTGGCTCGTGATGGGCCGTTGATTGGTGGTCTGTCTGTCGCCAATGCTTGGCTGGCCTGGGAGTTGGTGGTTCAGCGTGTGGGGAGGGGGTGCAGCCTCTTCGCGATGTGGGCTGTGGCCTTTCTGTGGCGTTCTCTGGTTTGGTTTGCTGGTGTCTTCAGGGGGCACTGCAGGGGGTGGGGTGGTGCATCATGGTGTCTGCTCAGCTGTCTGGTGTGCGTTGGCTTTGGTGTTGGGTTGTCTCTGGCTTCATGCCACTTCCTCTTCATGGCAGTTGGCAGCTTCTTCTTCGTTGGTGTTTGTCTGCTGTTTCCTCCATTCAGTGGAGCTGGGGATCCGGGTTTTGGGTTTGGGTGTTGGTCCAGGTCTCTATCGGTGCTTGGCTCTTGATGCCTGGCCCCAGAGTTGGGGGGCAGGGTATGGGGATGGGGAAATGGGGGGCATAGTGGGTGTGGGGAGCATCGTCCCCTGCTAATGCCTCAGCGGCGGTGGGCTTCGGCCTCCCGTGTTGGGGTGGTGGGGTCTCTGGCAGGTGTCAGCCTTGCTGAGGCATGGGGACAGACTTCTCCTTTGCAGAGTAAGACTGTTCAGGCATCAGAAGGCACTCAGATCAGTAGTACTGAGAGCATAAGCTGCCGGAGAGGACACGTTAAGAAAAAAAGAAAAAGACGATACAGAGGAAAGGGGTGTATGAGAGGGAGCAGTGATTAGCAGACAAGACACAGGTGAGCACAGCAGGTGAGCTACATTAGGGCAGGGCCAGCAATCACACAGGAAGGAAGAGAACAAAGACAGGAAGTCACACTTAACACAGAAAGTGCTCTTACCAAAATAAAACAGGAAAAGACAGTGACATGAAAAGCTAAGACGGGGAGACACAGACAGTGAATCAGGGGGAAATCAGAAAATTGAGAAAAAAAAACGAAAACCAGACGAAAACCCAGATACAGCCAGAAAACAAGACACAACAGCAAGAAAAAAACAAAAACACCAGTGATCATAACAATGTTGATATTTTTGGAGCCAGAAATGACCATATTTGGACAAGAGGAAGGAGCTGGACAGGAGTATGGGGGTGGAAACTGCTGGGGCAACTCTACCGGTCACTCAAAAAGTCCACACCCTTAATTATGCATAACTTATCTTTATCATATCCAAATATGGTCACTTCTGGTTAAAAAAAAACAACATGCCAGTATTCAAATACTAAACTCCTTTCTTCAAAATCCAGAGAGTCCACAAACCAAGAGGTGACATTTCTTATATAAAGTCTATGATTTTCCATCACAATAAAGTTAACATCAATGTAGAGTTTGATGCCTCATGGCAAATATTCTGCTTTTCCACAGAAAATATCAGAAGCACAACACAAGATTGTCAAAAAACAGTCCCCAGATGATGAACCTTTTTGATTTAAATAAACATTCAACACCTTCTGGACAAATTTAGCACTTTTTCCTGCTAACTATATAATGACTTTTGTGTGTAGTAATTATTTAAATTCTCTCAGGCCTGCAGTGTGAACGTACATACAAATATAAATGACTCTTTCACCCACATAGTTCGATGAGAAATTATAAATTCCCTCCTGGCTCTCCAAGTTCTGATTATGTGTTTGTGTGATGCCGATAAGTTTCCTCAGCAGATCTTATGCTTGTTGTCATACTAATACCAGAAATTGGCAATAAACATGCAGATTTACAATGTGGTGTGCCAAAATCTTCAGCGTCCTCTAATTGGACCATCTTCATGTCTGAAAAATAAAATAAAAACTTAGCAATTATTAAATTTTCTCTCAGCATCTTGATTCCCCGAGGGCGGAAAAGATTGGATATTTGCTGGATTTAGACCATCTGCTAAACTACAGTTCTCCTTTAAAACCAGCATGTCTTGTATTGATCGGCTCTGCAACTAATATGTCATCAAACAAACAGTTTCAGAGCAAACTGATCAGCTCATTATCTGCTCAAATCTTCTTCCTGATTTCTTAAATAACCTCCAGTGTTTCTGTTACCTGAAGCCACCTGAACTAAACTCCTCCCATTTCAGTGCTACATTTCATTTAGCATTTCATTTAACCCAACCAGGACCCCCTCCCCTTGTGAATGACTGTGACTTGCCGGCAGAGGGATCGATCCAGAGACCCCGATGGTGGCGGTGGCAACCTGAGCAACATCGACTGGCTCCACAGCCAATCACAGGCGTCCAGAAAACACAACCTCAGGAAGAAAGAAAAGGAAAGCAACAAGAAAAGCGATGGCATTAAGCGTGCGCGCCGCTTGGTTGGTCGATTGATGAATGACTCGGAACTGATCAGAAGAAACTGGCTCTAATGGACTGATATTCACTGGATCAAAGTTCCCTTTTAGTCCTCGGTCAGGACCCTCACAGTGATGTCTCAGCATGAACCAGCACTCACACACACACACACACGCCTTCACCTTCAGGGTATAAATAATATCCTGTTGCTGGTGGACGCGGGAGATGGTTTAAGCTGAATCCAGAAACCTGCTCGTCTAACTCCGACTCTGACCTGAGCTCATGTCAGCATGTGTAGCTCGTCTTTGACCACTGCAGCACCTGAATGCTGTTTCAAGTTTTAAAGCTGAAGTGGAAAACAAAAGAGATGATCTGACAAAGGTTGATGTCACGCCACCACCCACCATCACAGGCTTCTGCTTCACCACAAAGGGTTTGTCGGGAGATGGAGATGCCCGCCCAAAGTCCCCGGTTGGAGTCCTGACAGGATCTTATCAGCTGCTGAGGTGATAACGAAGGATCCTCACAGGGCGGCTGCGACTGAGAAGAAAAAAATTTGCTTGTTAAAAAACTGAAAGAAAACACAAATGCAATCGTATTTCGAGATCTGACATGATTTGTTTGTTGATGTTTGTTTGTTTAGGATTTACAGCCTGGTACAAAGTGGTTACCGTATTTTCTGGACTATTGAGCGCACCTGTCTATAAGCCGCTATTGAATTTATTCGAACAGTTTCATGTGGTCCACTCTGACCGGGTCTGATGTGACGAGGCTAAATGTGTCGGCGGCACGGAGCTTGCTAGCTTGTAAAAAGCTAACGAGCTTCGTGCCGCTGATACATGAGAAACACCGGTGTTTAAGTTCAAAGCGTCGGAAAAAGTAACGGCTTATAGTCTGGAAAATACGGTACTTTGCCTGTTCAACTGTACTTGGGTAGAACTTTCATATTACCAGTGTTGCTAGTAATGCAGTGTAATGTAACCTGTAATATAGTTGATTACTTTCCGGTATTCAGTAACCACATTACAATACCTTTAATACAAACAGGTTCATCACTCTGTAAAATAAGCAGAAAAAATTATGATGCATGCAAATGGAGTCATGTTTACCATTAAGCCCCACCCACTGACTTCACGTTTCTCCCTCAGTCCAAATATGGTCACCTCTTCTGGCTCAAAAAAAAAGAAAAAGAAAAAAACAGAATGGCAAAAATCTGAATGCCAAACTGAAAAACTTTCTTCGATTAACCAGTCCATCGTCAGATCTCATGCATATTTTTCAGTCAGCCTTTGAGCATTGATACAGTAAGTTTAGCAGGGATGCAACAGACCCCTGAGTGCCCCCCACAGGTGGGAGGATATAACTGGGAGGAAAGAAAGTTTACCAAACCAAATCTATAAACGTTTATTAACGTCTATGAACAATATCCCCGTTCACGACAGCCGTACAGAGCTCACCCATTTCAATCCCAAATCAAAAAGTTATGCAACATTGTGGGTGTGGCCTGTTGGAGTGACAGGTGACTGTCATAGGGGGCGCCACCTCTTTAGTCCATTGCATCCAAATATGGTCACTTCTTCTTCCAAAAATACCAAGATGACAACTTCAAACAGAATTGGTGACATCACAGTGGCTCAGTCCATCTTTTATATACAGTCTGTGAGTTAACTGAAGAAGTATGTGTGAGATGTTTTCTAGATTTAGTCATAACTTTTCTTCTGTGTGGAGTTTGCATGTTCTCCCATATGTGTGTTTTCTCAGGGAGTCCAAAGACATGCTTGTTAGGTGAACTGATGAGTCTAAATTGACCATAGGTGTGAGTGTGAATGGTTGTGTGTCTTTGTGTGTGAGCCCTGTGATAGTCTGGCAACCTGTCCAGGGTGTACCCCCGTGTCCCGCCTATTGCCAGCTGGGACAGGCTCCACAAGACCCCCCCATGATCCAGTTGGATAATCCAATACAGAAGATGAATGAATGAGGCATCGAGTGTTACCTTGGCTGTGGCTCAGCTGGTAGAGCCGGTCGCCTTTGAATCGTAAGGTTGTGGGTTCGATCCCTGGCTCCTCCTGTCCAAGACACTGAACCCTAAGTTGTTCCCAATGGTGGTTAGCGCCTTGCATGGCAGCTCTGTAGCCATTGGTGAATGAGTTGCCTTGTAAAGCGCTTTGAGACCTTGCTAAGGTCATGAAAGTGCTATATAAATGTACTCCATTTACCATTTACCTTGTCTACACTCATGTTGGTATCATAGAAACACACAGTATGTGGAAGACAAGTTTCTTCTCTTTGTGATGGACTTTACTGAACAAATGTGACTGCAGCGTGAGTTAACTAAACACCAAGCACAGACTCATCGTGAGTTGTGGAACTTTTGTCTTCAGGGTTTTCGAAGAGTCTGAATTGTGCAGAAAACATGCAGGCGGTCTTTAACCGAGTTCATTATCAGAGTAACAGACGTTAAACCAGCGGCTGTGCAGACGCTCCAGAGGAAGGGTTTAGTCTAAACGGGATGGAGGCTTTGTGTGTCAGAAGCTTTCCTTCCCTTCTTCCCACCTCCGCCTCCCTCACCTCCTCCTCCTCCTCCTTTCCACCACCTCTTCCTCCTCCTCCTCCTCCTTTTAGTCCTCTGGGCCAATTTTTGCAGGCAGCAGGGGACGAGAGGAATGAGTCTCCTCACAGCGAGGTGTTGAGCTGAATGGGGAGAGGATGATGAAGGCTGGAGAGAGAGAAAAGAGACAACACTTCACTGTTTGGCAAACTGAGTGCAGACGGGCTTCAGAAACCTTCTGCCTTTCTTTGTCAGACTCAGGCTTCACATTTGTTAACTAACACACGTTTACATCTTCCTGCAATCTCTGAGAAGACTTTAGTCAGTTTGTCTGTTCATTTCACACCTTAACCACTCCTTAAACTTATCATATCTGGATTATTTAAATGAAATCAGCAACATTAATGTGTGTAACAGACTGAATTTATTGATAAATGAACATAATGAAACACTAAATGTAGCCTGGTGCAGACAAATTTAATTTAAGTAGCCTGGACCCCATCTGTACAAATAAAGCAACATTTTTAGACACATGGAGGCTGTGTTTATAACAGGGCGTGTGGGTGCATCTAGATTATGGGATGATTGAGGGATTTTGATAGCCGTTTTGAAGGATATTTGTCTGCTAGTTATCGGATGTGACATTTGTTTACAACCTAAAATGCAGGCATTACTGTTGTGGTCCTGGTTTTGGAATTGCTTGTGAAATTTATTTAAATTTGTTCCAATCATTTTTTTTTTGTCAGGAGTCGGAAAAGCATTTTGACTTTGTGTGACAAGATTTCACACACAAACCTGATTTTTATTCTAAAAAAAGGCAGCAGGTTTGCCAGGTGTTGTTCACTTATTAACTGTTATGAGCCGTGACTCATTTATAAATATAGTGAGATGTGGTTTTAATGTAGAACGTTGTCATCAGTATGCTAATGGTTGCTACTAGTTGTGTAGGTAATCGTTTGGCCCCATCGTTAAAGCTGCACTAAATATTTTTATAGTAACAATGAATAAAAAACAACTAATGTAAAAATGGCTGCCTCTTGTCACCTGTGGAGGTGGATGGTACTTCTCAGCCTCATTTAAAGTTTCTAATCCTGGAGGATTGAAGATGTTTGGATCATCTGGAAGTCAAGGATTTTGTTTATTTTTTTACGCAGGGTTGGTTGTGAATAAACTAGAGCTAAAAAATGAGTGGCTAATAAATTAATAATGCTGCTGAAGGACAATGGAAAAACATTGAAGAACTGTATGAAGAAATGGATGAAGCAACCAGGGTTCAATAATAAGGTTGATATGGAGGGGCACAAAACTGCAATACACCCATTAGCCACTAGATGCTGCTTCAGAAAAACTCGGAATCTAATTGACTTTAGAAATTTTCAATCCTGATGCATCAGGGAAAAAATCACTATTAACTAGATGTTATGCTTCAGAAAGAGGAATATTTAAGGGAGTGGTTAGTTTGATTGACAGGTCTGATCTCCAATGTGAGCAGCACTGAAGTTGAGTCTCAATTATACTGGGCAGTGTCCTCGAGTTCAAGGGTCAGACCCGCCTCCTCACTCCTCCCTTCATATCCAAATATGGTCACTTCCTGCTCCAAAAAACCAACATGGCGACGTTTAAATAACTTAAACTCCTGGCTTCAAAACAAGACCCCACAAGCTAATGGGTGACACCACGTTAGCTTCATTAATTCTGTATATAATCTATGCGAAGTGATGACTGTAAATCCTCAAATAGTAGCTGAGGCCTTCACTTAGTTCATTTGTATTAGAGGCAGGACTTTATTACTAATTTCCTCTCATCTATTGTTCTCTGTCATATTTGTTCCTATCGACTTTTAACTGAATTCTACTTTTCTTTTCTTCCAGAAACTACATCGGCTTGAGAGGTGAAGCAGATTTAGATGGTGAGTGTTTCTTTTTTGTGTGTATTTGCTTCACAGGACTGTGGAGAAACACCAGCGATGATACATAAACTGTATTTTATGAGATAGTTTCCAGAGGCAACCCTCGATTTTTTTTTTTTTTTTTTTCTGGTCCTTGTGTACAGTTTAGTTTGTTTGGTGCTCAGAGACAAAAAGCTTTTCTACTTCACTTTCTATTCAGAAAACAGAGAGACCACACACACACACACACACACACACACACTCTCTCACACACAGCAGGTTGTGTCTCTGCTTGTTTTCAGCATCGATCGCAGAGATCGACCCGCTGAGCTTCACAACATCCAGTCAGTAACCAGTCAGCAAGTGACTGACCGCTGCATCGATCATCTGCTTCACTGACTGACTGATTAAAAGCCCGACATGACTGCTTCCTGCCTGGTTATTAACACACCGACTGGTTTCCTGTTCAAACGGCTCCATCACTGCATCAACCCGCATCCTGTTGAATCCCGCTCGATTCCTCTTGTTCTTTTTTTCTTTCTATCATTCATTTGCAGTTGTTTTTTTCCCCTTGTTTTCTGTCAGGATCAATAAAGGTTCCTCTAATGTTCTCTAATGTTGCGGCCCAGACGGGGAGAGCGTCCTGTACGCAGCAGGCCGCGGGTTTGATCCCCGCTGCAGGTCGTCTTTTAGCAAAGAGCTCGGACTCTAAAAGGGTTAAAGGGTCGATAGCGCCCTGTGTGGCTGCGCTCGATCGACAGGCTGATAAAAGCAAGCGATTGGCTGAGAAATCTTTTCATGGATTTATACGGAGAGGGATGTTTGGGTTTTATTTGCAAGGCTTCGAGTTTTATTGGATGTTTCCTTGACGGCGGTGACGATACAAACAATGCAGCGTGACCTCTGTGCAACGAGAAACTGCAGCGTGTTCATTTACGCCAAAGTCATGTGAGGTGTTTTCCTCCTTTTTAGTGGGTCGAAAATCTCTTCAGTTTTCTCATCAAGTGTTTGAGTTGAACGCAGCCTCGGGCCACGAAAACACATCAGATGGAGTAATTCACACATTTGGGTTTTTTTTTCTTCTGCCATAATGGTGAAATACTCGCACGCTTTAACGTGACTGATGTTTTTGTGGACTACTAATGATAAACTCTCCGCCTGGTGAGAATAACCGAACAGGAAGGGAGGTGGTGGAGTGCTGCTTCTTATTTATTTTGCTGTTTTATTTATTTATTTATTTTTATCAGAGCTGCATGTTTTCACGGTGAAGTGGTAATTTCTTCGGGCGGAAGCGGATTGTTTCCCACCTTTGCTCGCTCGTCCTCCCACTCGGAGCTCGTCTGGAGCTCAGCGCTGCTGTTTTTTAAAGCCGTTTTCTTGTGGCTTTAGTCGGCGAGGGCGAACGTACAAAGACCCTGGAAAATCACATAAAACCCACCCTCTTTGAGATTCTTCTACCAGTGCATGCTTTTTAACATGCACGTCAGAAATGCACAAAGAGGCTGCAGCCATGTTCACACAGCTGGTGAAGAGCAGTCAGGCACAGGCTCTTCTTCGTTTTATCAGGATCCTATTCACTTTTGTTGTACGTTTTTTGTATTATCCTAAATATATAAAGGTTCCTAGAACACAAATGAAAAGATTTACCAAAAGGATTCTCCAGTGACCTTTTTTTACGATTTTACCATGTATAACCAATTTGTTTTCAGCCTTTACACGGTAAATCACACATTTACTTCACTACACTTTCATGTACCATCATTACACCAAATCAGTTAAATAATAATAACATTAATAGTTCCAAGGGGATGGATTATAACTTCATAACTAAACGGCAGAAGCTGCCAAGTGTGTTTTAGAGGCAGGACTTTTCTATAATTTGTCATAAGCCCTTGTTTTACATTTAGGTTTCTGATGTTAAAACAATTGAAAAGCTGTGGTCAAAATACAGTTTCAAAGATATCATATTTTCCGGACTATTGCGCGCACCTGTCTATAAGCCGCTATTAAATTTATTCGAACAATTTCATGTGGTCCACTCTGACCGGGTCTGATGTGACGACGCTAAATATATCGGCAGCACGGAGCTTGCTAGCTTGTAAAAAGCCAACAAGCTTCGTGCCGCCGATACATGAGAAACACCGGTGTTTCAGTTCAAAGCGTCGGAAAAAGTTGCGGCTATAGTCCGGAAAATATGGTATATCATAAACTAATTATTCATGGGAATGTTTGAAATAAAACCTTAAAGTCAGAAGTCAATCTGCTATCTGATGCATTTCAACCAAATTCAATCAAAATTTGGAGGATTCCTCTGATTGGTTGAAATGCTCTGACATCATAAAGGTTCAGCATGTTGAAGCGACACATAGTGAGTTACACTCTACCAGGAAATTTTCAGAAATGCGCGAATATGCCTACAATTTTAATAATGTAGCTATCAACCTTTGTATATGTGTATCTTTCATTTACTGTTCTGTTAATATGAACTCAACATTTCTAATGTCCACTATTTGCATTGACATAGAAAGAAACCCTTAATTTCTTGACTAAGAAACATTTGCAGGCAGAGTACGTTTAGTTTATACCCCTGTTTTCCTGCAGTCTGTATTTGAGGACTGGGCTTCATTAGAGACCTGATATTTAACTGATCACCAGTTTTATTTGAAGAATGAACTTCAAATAAAAATGGCCACCTCGCTCCCAGTTTGAGAACCAGTGGGTTCGGGGACCAGGTATTAAGGTCCTAATTGGGAGCACCTCCTCCAGAGAGGCGGGGGGTCATTTTGGTCTTTAAAGGGGTCAGTGCAGAAGAGTTGGGTTTGAAACTCCTGAGCAAAAGACCTCCAGGGTCATGTGGTCTGAAACCGAGTTTAATGCTTTACTAATGATCACAGGGCAGATTGTCCTTTCTTTTTCTCTCTTTCCTTTAATTAGTGATAACACGTGATCAGGGACCCGAACAGCCGGCTGGGCCTCAGGAGGATGCATCATCGCCACCTGCACACTGTTTACCCACAATGCTCCTTTAAGCTCAGAGGGAAGAGGAGGACAACAAAGGAGAAGGTTTTCTTTACTGAACCTTAACCAAGTAGTTTTTTGTTGTTCAAATTTAATCAGCTGCATTCATATTATGGTGGGTGAACCGGAAGAACAGGAAAACCCCCCATTATTCACATGAGGGAGGGATGATGCATTATTCCAACAATGTTAGGTTTGTAGCCGCATCGCAAATTAGGCCTAAATTAACTGCTGAGCCAAATTCAAATGTTGTGTAGCTCCATTCAAATTCAATTAGTCCTTTTCAAGATTATAAATGTGTTATTTTTATTTATTTATCCGTCACAATGTTTGTGGCTCAGGGCATCATATCTGTCAGAAAACCCCCACTCTGACTTCTTTGTACCAAATTAACTATATCTGTGTGATGTGCTGTAAATGTCCCGGATCACAAAAGGCTCCCACAGGCAGTTTTCAAAGATGGTGACACTTTGTCTTTTGTGTTGTTCAGCTTCATTAAAAAAGACATTTCATCGTGTTTTACATACAAGCATAAAAGATCAAATTAAAAATGCTCTGATTGTTTGTGGACTTGCACTAGAGATTGATGTTTGGGAAGTGACCATATTTGAACAAGAGGGAGGAGCTGTAGCTGTGGAGGGGCCAGAGGGAGGAGCTTCCTTTGACCACACCCACCTGCCACTCAGAGAGGGCCATAACTTTAAGCCTTAATATACTCTAAACATGAGTTATATAAAAATTCTAACCCTGTACTTTATGTTGCATGTGGGAATTTGACGCAGATTCATTGTTTCCATTTAATAAAAGTTTATTGATTTAGTTTAGTAAACTTGTTGCCTTGTAGTGACAGTCCTCCACCAGTAGAGGAGCCTTTCCAGCATCACATCAAATTTTCACAGAAGACAAACTGAACACGAGACAATGACAACTGATTTATGGACGAATGTTTTGAAGTTTGGCATTTAGCTGTCGCTGTCCTGGTAATCTTTGAGCAAGGCGGCTGTGAGCGGCTGTGGCTCAGGTGGTAGAGTGGGTCGCCTGTGTGGTCCATAAGGTCATGGGTTCAATCCGCAGCTCCTCCTGTCCACACATGTCTAAGTGTCTTTGGGCAAGACACTGAACCCTAAGTTGCTCCCAATGGTGGCTAGGTGACATAATGGTGGCAGCTCTGTAGCCATTGGTGTGTGAATGGGTGAGTAAGTTGCCTTGTAAAGCGCTAAGGTCATGAAAGCGCTATATCAATGTACAAGAAGAAGTGACCATATTGGTACAACAGAGAGCAGCTGGGAAGCAGCAAGGGGGAGGAGCTTTAATCCTTAATGCAATGCACTGGCTTCCATTTTTAGCCACCAGAGGTTGATGCTTGGTTACCCCAAATTCATTACCTGATCAACCAGGCCCAACACGCTTTGAAAGAATACTTTACAAAGACGAGAGGGCCTTGAGCTGCACCGCTGTCTCTCATTTCGAGGGCGGGCTTAGCAAGCTGAGAGGGAACCAATCACAGAAGTCGAATGTGACGCACAAAGTTTGAGACGCTCGCGCGTGTAGCCGCACCACGAAAACAAACGAGTGGAGCTGTGGCAAACGGAGGAGAGAGGACTAACATTAATGACAGCTGTCGATTTTGTTCTTAAAAAATTACGAATACGAGGCGTCATTGCACACTCGGTTCAGATAGACCGAAGCTAGAGCAAACACTCGTACGGCAGCCATGTCCGACATTTTCAATGTTTTGATTTGGGAGAAACTTGTTCCGGCTTCAGAGTATGACGCGTCAACAACAGGGGCATGTAATTGGTCCGTCCCAAAGTTTGCTCATGAAAAGACTGGC
>OOFC01039997.1:11061-29462 GCA_900323345.1 Pseudochromis fuscus
TTGCTGCTTTTGAGCCTGCAATGCAGAATTAAAGGGATAATAAGAGGGTGGAGGATGTGAGTGGTAGGACTTAATGGATAGTGGGGATTCATGCCAGTAATGGAGAGGAGAAAATGGATAGCTTGAAGAAGAAGAGGGCCATTTGTTCTTTTCCATCTTGCCGATCACGCTCTAAGAAAAACACACGAGTCTTGAGAGGAAAGAGAAAGATAGATGGAGATTAGAGGAATATTTGGAGGAGGCAGACAAAGAGGAAGAGAGCTGGGAGCGAGGGAAGAGGAAGGAAGTGAAGGCGGAGAGGGGATAGACGGTCTCTCATCTGTGAAGGAAGGAGCCCACAGTGCATTAGCAATTCTGTCTGAACACACACAGACACAGACACACACACACACACAGACACACACCACGTGTAGGGATGAGTCACTAGCAAAGAGAAAATAAGTGAATGAACGGTGCTGACTGCAGTGTGTGTTCGTCTGAGATGTTTTGGCTCTGTCAATTTTCACCACGTCGCAGAACAGAATGTTTAAGCTCTCAGATCAAACTTCTGTGTCTTCTCGTGTAATTTGCTCACTCGTGTGTGTGTGTGTGTGTGTGTGTGTGTTCGGATTTAAAGGTATTAGAAGTAGCAGCAGTACAAATGAGATCCTCCATCAACACCCTGTGGGGGGTCTGAGTCTGAGAGAAACACAGCCTACAGCACCCCACTGTTATCGTGAAGACACCAGGCAGAACAATGAAGCCGGCGTGCTTACACACACATAAATGCAAACACACAAAAATGCATAGATAAACATTTTAATGAGTGAATTCATTTTTTGGCTTCAAGGACAATACCACTGATTCTTGGTGTTTTAGCCCATTGATTGCTAATTGCGACGGCCTATTTGCAGCTGCCAGTCAAAGCGTGCCGTTGGTTTTAGATTAATTTCCTCCCCTTCAGGCGGAGGAGGACTGGTATGGAGTAAAATAATGTGGAACACCTAATGTTGGGTTTAATGATGCGTCTTGTCTGCACAGGCCTGCCGAGCGCTCTGGAGAGGATGTGGACATTATCCTGACCAGACTGAGAGAGGTCAAAGCCTTCCAGAGGTTCCCACCTCCACTCCTACTACAGATCTGTGCCTGTGCCTTTTATGAATGCCTGGAGAAAGGCATCACGTGTACGTACATGCACACATGCAAACACACAGTACAGTTGGATTATGGGAATTACGTGTTGGAGAAATTAGCTTCTGATGCCGTCAGGTTCAGAATGGCTCTAAAATGTTTTACACAGTATAAATAGTATACTGTGTACCAGTATGTGACAGTCCTGCTGCAGAACATCCTTTTTTTTTTTTTTACTTGAGATTATTTTAGAAGATAAAACATTGGATTGCAAGAAAATATTTTATTTTATATGCGCAGAGCCCTTTTTAATGCATTTGTAGGACACTGATGTTTGTACATTTCTCTTCTGGAAAATCCTTTGAATGGCTACAGCTGTTTATTACATTATTGATTAATCTAGCAGTTTGCTTTTCAGGTAATTGTTTTCTTCTTTAGATAATCAATAGATATTTTGTACTCATGCTAAAGAGAGAAAAATTGGCTCATATGTGAGTACCTGAAACCAGTCAGTAATTTTTCTGGAGGAACTGAATGATTAATAAAACACTGGTTTACAAGTAGTTTGATTTTTTTAGAAAAAAAAGAAAAAATGTTGTCTAAATTTAAAGTGAGAATTCATTTTATTTTCAAAAAAGGAGATTTATTACATAATAAGATGAAAATGTGATGACTAATTTTGCAAAATAATCCACATCGTATGAAAATATATTCATCATCTCAAAACAGCTTCTTCTTCAGTACAAAATGTTACATAACTATATAGGAACACAAGTTAAGTCAAACTAAACAGAGAACTGACTGATATTTATTTTTATTTGTCATCAAATTATTGAAGTTTTGAAAAAGATTTTCTCCATTTTGTGCTTAGTAATATAACTGTAGACTGTAAATAGAAACGACGAACCTAACGTGGCCCATTGGTTTGTGGACTCTTTTAAAACCAGGAGTTTGGCATGTGAGTGACGTTATGTTGGTTGTTTGGAGCCAGAAGTGACCATATTTGGATATGAAGGGAGGAGTGAGGAGGCGGGTCTAACTGTTGTTTCTGAGGATGCTGCCTGACGTGTATGAGACTTGAGTTCAGGTTTAGTCTCACTGGAGACCAGACCTGTCAATCAAGCTAAACACGCACCTAAATTATCTTCTTTTTGTCCTCTATTTGTTGCCTAATATCTACTTAATAATGTTTTTTGTTTTCAGATGGATCACCACATTAACAACAAGTAGATGACTTTAGTTAATGACATCAGAATTATATGTCAACAAATTTTATTGGCTGAATATTTCATGAATGAAAAAGAAATTTTTAAAAATTGAATTGAATTGGAGCCAGCATCTAGTGGCCGTTGGGAATATTGCACCTTTTGGCCTTGTTTTTGAGCCCCGGTTTCTTCGTCCGTTTTTATAAACAGTCTATAGATGCAACTTAGATATAGGTTAAATATTTAATATATAAAAATTTGTAAAAACGCTTTTTCCCCTCACTGCTGTTTAATGTACTTCACTGTGTGCAGTGTTTCGACAGGGAGACATAGGCACCAGTTGGTATGCTGTCCTGTCCGGATCGCTTGATGTCAAAGTCTCAGAAACTGCCAACCACCAGGTGAGATCCACATCTTCTGTACATCAGCTGAATCTGAAATGAATATCACTGACACTGCTGGATTCTCTAAAATCCTTTCTGTGAAGATGAATTATTTTTCATGCTGGATTTTATTCCCTCTTGAGCTGTTTCTATCATAACCTCCCTTGTCAAGATCCACGCTGCTCTACAAGTGCTGCTCGTGTTAGAGAGCTGCTCCTTTAACGACTCTCTTCAACGCTGACATTGTTCTAGTGCGTTAGTTCATGTCTCCCTGCTTAAATATGCCAGAGCAAAGCTGCGACAAAGCACAGAAAACAAGTCCGTTGAGAATTATGCTTTCCTGCCACACTTTATACCCTTCACCAGAGAGCGTGGAAACAGGGTTATACTGTACATATCGAGGAGAAGAATGACACATGGGAGAGGAGGGAGAGAGGATTTGTTCCCAGTGAAAGACAGAGATAAGAAGCTCCTCCATTGTGAAATGTCCTTTTCATGTATGTAGCCCTAAAGTGCCATTGGTGGCCTAGTTTCTGTGGCTATATTTGAAATGTCACTTTGGACAGCTGAAAAGGTTTCCACAGCACGGGGAATATTTATCCCAATCAGTGAATAGTGTGCGTATGCGTGTTTGTGTAGCCTGCCCAAATATATTCAGCATCCAGGGGAGAAAGTTTACCAACACCTCATACTTGAATTTATTTGCATTAATTACCACATATTAATCTGTTTGCTCTCTACATCTGTCCAAGTTAATAAAGAAAACCCTAGACACACTGCTTGTAGCTAGTGCTGTGCAGTCTCACAATCTCACAGTGTAGTGATTCACTGCACCGCTGGAACCACAGTCATCATAACTGACCATAATTCATCTGCTCTAGCAGCAGTTTAAGGAAATGCATCTTCCTCTGTGTGCAGGATGCAGTCGCTATCTGTACACTCGGGATCGGGACGGCCTTCGGGGAGTCCATCCTGGACAACACACCTCGCCACGCCACCATTGTCAGCAGAGAGACCAGCGAGCTGCTCCGAATCGAACAGAGGGAGTTTAAGAGCCTCTGGGAGGTGAGATGTGAAATAATAAAAAAACCCAAACAGGCATAAAACTGTGAGTGTGAACTGGAACTTCATGATTGAGCTTGAACTGTGCCGGGGAAAAGAGCTGCTCCTTTGAGACTGCAATTTTCAGACAACCTGCTACTGTAATTGTGCTTTTAACCACAAGAGGGCTGTCCACCATTACGATGCCTTTTGTTCCACCTATTAGACACATACCTCATGTGACTCAACAATGAGCTATTTAAGGTACAGAGAGACACAGAGAGCGAGAGAGAGCAGTGTGTAATTACATCCCTGTATTTGCTTGTGTGCACTAACTGATGTCTATTGTTTTTAGTGTAAGCTGTGTTTTAGTGCAGCATTTACAGAACAAGGCTTCTTTTGACTTGTGATCGTCCAAAGTGTTACTTGAGATTCTTCTTGAGCTCAAGTACTTTTAGACTGAAAGCAACATTTTTTACTGCGTCTCAATGAAAACTGAATAACATCATAAGACTATCTCTTTAAATGCCATGTAAACATTTAAAAGCAAATATCTTTATCACTTTAAATAAACACGCATTAAAAATCTGCAGTACACAAAACAGTATATAAATAGGTTTGTTGTGTTATTTAAAAATGATCTAGATTCATGGTTTTATGAGCAAATTTATTTTAAGAAATTAAATGCATATTTACAAAATAGGTTTTTAGAGGGTGTGTCCCAGAAGGTTCACGCAATTCCTAAAACACTGATTGAGGTGCAGGAATATGTTGATAAGAGTGACTGAGATAATGAGCTATTTAAAAACATGCATAGGACAGCCTTATTTTACAGTGTAGTTTTAATTGCACAAAGCTGGCTGCTGGCTTTACAATAGGTAAAATGCATTGTTTTTTGTCTGATATTGGTATATTGTAGGTACAACTTTCTTCTTCCGCTGTACTATTGAATGAAAATTCACAGATGTATCAGATGTTTCTACAAACTGGTAGGATCCAGAGTAACGGGGTTTTGGCCTGTGCTCCGGCGCGTTGGCATTTTCTTTGAGATCTGTCATTGTAGTGGCTGCCTCTCTGTGGGCCTCCTTCTTTAACAGCACTGCCTCCCTCTCTGAGTGGGACTCGGTGAATGAAGTCCTGGCAGAGCAGTGGGTCACTTCACTGTAGCTTCACAGTCAGAACCCACAGACCAGTGTGGTCTGACCTGCTGTGTGGTCAGCCGCTCTGTTACTTTATGTTGTCACGTCAAATCCAAATCCAGTTTCTGTAACATTATAAACTATTCTACTTCCCTCATATATACATGATGCTTTTTATACTAATAAATATAGGTAAACAGTTTGAGGTGGGAGTGGTTGAAGGACACATCAGCTCCATAAAATCTAACATTAAACAGTTTTCCTTTAAAGTCAAAGTGTGTGTGTGTGTGTTCTTGTGCTTGCTACAAAGTGAGGACCAAAACACACTTTTAAACCAACAGAGTGAGGACAGTTTTGGAAAATGAGGACATTTGGGTTGGTCCTCACTTCTTCAAAGGTTAAGACTGGGGTTAGGGTTAACATCAGATGTAAGGTCAGCGGTCAAGCTAAGCATTTAGTTGTGATGGTTGAGTTTATGGTAAGGGGCTCGGGAATGCAATATGTCAATTTGTGTGCCCACAAAGATAGAAGGACAAGTATGTGTGTGTGTTTGCTATAACTAGTGACTGACTCGCGCAGCTTTTTGCTCATGACAAAGGGCTTTATTTTGAAAAATTAAGTATCATTTGGCTCACTTTTCCCATTTGTTAAACATGGGATACCCTTTTCTTAGATCCGTCTGTCTGAGGGAGTTTTTTTTTTTTTTAACTAAAGGCGACTTTGGCAGCTTTACTGCTCTCAGATTCAGCCTAAACCCCATCCATCTATCACATTGTTGCCATTTATGAAAAAAAAAGCTCTTCAGTTTTATAACTGGAAGAAAAGAAATGGGATTTACTGAAACCTAATATCTGTATTTTATGCCACAGGAACACTAAGACCTAAGATAAGACAATAATAGGTTATTAAGGTGTGTGTGCTGTTTGAACATTCGGCTTGTGGTGTCTTTACTTATCAACTAAGTGCACTCTTTCTCCCACCGTGCTGTCTATTTTAGGACAGTAGATAGAAAGCAGAAACAACATAGCCTGAGGTTGTCCTCTTTTGAATCTTATCCAGCTCATAGTAAAAGGATCTTTGTGTTTGATATGTGTGTCAGTGTGCATGGCTTCATTTGTGTGCATGTGCTTGTGTGTGGCGAGGACTAGAAAGCTACAGGATGAATTCAGTCATGTGTTTGATCAAAGGATAAAAGAAAAGGGGGGAAATAAAGCCGCTGCTCCATAACACTGAGTGAAAATGAGACGAATAAACCGGGTGCTTTTTGGTTATAGGTGCAAACGTGCAGCATAACCAACAATTACTGCTGATGGTTGCGCGGCCTGGACCATAGTTGCCTGGTATTATAAGACTCTTATTTACTCCTCTTTTCACCTGCTCTACATTTCTCATGCCCACTTCCTCTCTCTTGTATTGCTTTCTTTTGCCAGCCTGCTTCCCTTCCTCCTCCCTCCTCCATTCCTCACTAACACTACTCCTGACTCCCCCCCCCGCCTTCTTTTCCCCCCACTAGAGCACCTCAGTAATACAGGGACGGATCACCGTGGTAACCTGTGAGGGAAAGTGGTTTGGTTCTTGGCTTGATTGCAGCGAGAGAGGGCGAGTGAGAGACAGACACTGGGGCGACTGTGTGAGTGGAGGGAGAGGAAGCGAGAGGGTTGAAAGAAAGGAAGAGAGCAGCTTGTTTTGTGCAGGATGCTATCCGGTGGCGTGTGTGTGAGTTGTAAAGGAGCAGAGGGCAGCTCTCTGGGGTTTCAGTCCCTCCAGCATTGAAGCAGCTGAGTGTGTTACCTCAGGTGAGTCTGACTCCTCGACTGTGTGCAGTCTGCAGTTAGGCGCTGCTTCACTGTGTATTTATTTTTACTGTTTATCTTTAATATTGAGAAGTAGTTTCCTAGTTGTGTGTGTGTGTGTGTGTGTGTGTGTGTGTGTGTGTTTGAGGTTTTTGCAGCGTGAATCAAGCTGTTTATTCGTCGCTCCTTGATTCTGGTGATTGAGGCCTTTCACCAGTGTTTACACTCACAGTCCAGATGTTCCAGGAGTTACAGATTTAACTGACACAACAGTGATGGAGTGTGATGTTGGCTCTCATAAGGGGAGGAAGGCAGAGAGCAACATAGAGGAGTGCTGGGGATCCAGATGTAGCCTCTGGTGAATAGAGGGAACTATCAAGGTGGTCTTTTAGCTGTGTGCTGTAAAACTGTCCTGCATTCAATAGAGCAGCTGGAAGGCAGAGCTTCTCAATACCCGCTGCATAAAGAAACTCAAAACAGATCACTGAAGCAGCAGTTCTTCAAACAATGATCTCCACTCCTTCCTTTGTTCCCTTGTGCATCTCATCTTCTCACTCCCTGCTTTTGTTCCTTCAGGTCCCGAATGCTCCAGGAACTTCACCTCCAACAGCGGTGTCATAAAGTCGCCCGGGTTCCCAGAGAAATACCCCAACAACCTCGACTGCACTTTCATGATCTTCGCCCCGAAGATGTCTGAAATCATTTTGGAGTTCGAGAGCTTCGAGCTGGAGCCCGACACGACGCCCCCGACCGGTGTGTTCTGCCGCTACGACCGGCTGGAGATCTGGGACGGCTTCCCCGGAGGTGAGCAAACGTTGCAAGTTAGGACTCTCTTTCATGTGCAATTTAAAGTAAGTAATGTGTAACTTTTGAGTTAAGAAGTCAAACAATCTTCTACTTCTACTGAAGTTCAGAAGCAATAAAAAGTGCACTGTTTGGTCATTTAGTACACCCTCAGGTTTTACTGCTGCTTGGTCTGGGATTAGTCGTACTTCCCTTTTGCTGGTTGACAAATTCATAGAAGACATTGCTGTGGAGCTTGCACTTTTTCACTTACTCAAGTCTTTTGAACTTCACTAATATTATCATACACTAGTTTTCTTAGTATTACACCTGTTTCATGACCTTTTGCTATTAAACAGCTAGAAAAAACTCACCACAAGGTATAATCCACATGAGTCTGTTCTGGATCTACTGTGTCCACACATTAATTCAGACATCCACCAAATGATCACAGACATTATCATCTTGTTGTACAAAGTTGTACATTTTGAAATATTTGCCCATTATTAGAGGGATTTTCTGGGATTTCAGGATATTTTTCAGACATTATCTCATCCTCTGATATTTCTGATCCGATCTCTCAACAAAAACAAAAAGATCTGTCCAGCGTAGATATGTCCACCAACCAATGACAATATTAGCGCAGGACCGATGATGTGGTGAGGTTTTTCTTTTCACGGCGCATACAGAAGAAATTAACAGCTTTACACAACATGAAGGCTTTACCCAGGCAAGTGGGCTAACTCCCCTAACCAGGCCTGGAAGGGGTCTAAAGGTCGTGATGAGCGTAATGCTTCGTCATCGCTCAATGACAAACATTTCCTGCTCACAACAGCCTCCCAGTCTTGTTTGTTCAGTCACAGGCTGCATTGTGCCTCAGCATTTGTGCGTTCAAGGTCTAATCTCGGCTGCAATGTTTAAGTTGCTGCTTCTCTCCATCCTCTGCTCTGAGGACACTGTCTGATTTAACAGGAAATGACTCTAAAAGGAATTTCCTTCATAAGTTTCCTTGTGTCCTTGTGAACTGAACCAGCTCGTTCCTGATAAGAACCAACTTCTCCCGGTCGCAGGGCCGAGCAAAGGCTGCAGCATTCACGTAGATTCAGACACACTGAATCAAATATTGCCCTAAAATAGCGTTCTCAAATCTATCCATCTAAAATAATCAGCAGGTGAGGGGCCGAGTTAGTGAGGGTGAGCTGTGTTCAAAGCAAAGTTTCCATGGCCTGAGATGAGGCTTTGAACTCAGCGAGCAAAATCACCTCTTGAAGTTTTCAGTTTTTCTCCTGGCTATTCCTACACGGGGTGCAGACAAGATGAAAGCTTTTCTCACCCATCAGTGGCTGAAAATTGAAAGAATTTTATCTGGTAGCATTCGACCCGCTGCACATCGGTATTTTCTGCTCCCGCGTTCCAGGTGATAAGGTTGAAGTGTAAATCACAGCGTCTTTTCAAGTGAGTTTACTTAAAGTTTGGTATTCCCTGAGCTCCCTGCTGCGAAGATGTTAACTCTGCAGAGTTTACCTTTGATACGACAAAGTTTTTTCGTTACTCTTTTGATTGTTTCACCCCTTGAGGTGAAATGTTTAATTTTCAAGATTCGTGTTGATTAAGGAGACTTTCTTGAAGACAAGAAAAGTTGAGAATGACACATAATTATCACACATAATTATCACCTTTTAATACATATTTTTACAGAAAACCTCGGGGGCCTGAAAAAGAAACCTTTCCTGTGCTGCCTGTGACTTGTTAAAATTCAGAGATACCTCAGTTCATTCAACTGAAAGTTTGACGCAGAAGAAGCAGGGTCATTTCTTTTGTCCAGTAGTGATCCTTTCCTGGCCAGAAACTGGACAGTGTCACTTTGAACCGATGTGGCACTGCACCTTTCAAGTGTTGCTGTATGTGACAGACAATCCTGTGTAAAAATAAGCCACAGGAGGAAAAATAGTGTTTCGGTTTTTGCCAGGAGGTTCCTGTGGTGCCTGCTGGATCGATAGTGCATTAGCACAGAAGGCCGGCCATCGAGCTATGCAGAGGTGGGGAGATGTTAGTGCAGGCGCAGGCCTCCGTGAAGCGGCAGGGGAGTCGCACCTCCTCGTACGCCCACCTCTTAAACTACACCTCACTGGACAGACGCTGTGGAAGAAAGAGCCTCCACTACCTCGTCCCCCCTCCCCGAGGAGCAGGGAGCCAGGCAGAGTTCATAGCGAGGTTCTTAAAAATTTCATATCGCTGTGGAGTCATGCAGATAATCCAGGAGATGGCATTTTTTTGTTCAGCCCGGGCCTTAGCAGGTTTAAAAGCACACATAGATTCTCACGCACGTATACCAAGGCACCTGGTTTATGAAGATTAATCTGAGCCGTCACACCGCTGCCCCGTCAGTCCCCATGGCCTGGCCTTTGCCTTTTCATGGAGTAGCTGGGCTGGAAGTGGCATGTTTTGGATGACAGGAGGCCGCGGGGAAGCAGGACTGTCACTCGCCGCTGATCACAGCATTACTAATCACAGATAAGCTGCAGGTCCCCCGCACACCACACACTCACAAATGTGCATGGATCATAGCACACATCAGAGACGTAGGGCAAGGTCACTGTGCTCTCCCGCTCCCTCCCTCACTCCCACATCACTCTTTTCCCCCCATGTTTCTCTGTCTCCCTGTTTCTGCCTTACACTTCTCCTCCTGCCGCCTCCACCGTTTTCATCTCTTTCCCCATCCCACTCAGTGTGGTCA
The DNA here is from genome assembly GCA_900323345.1 of Pseudochromis fuscus. NCBI lineage: Eukaryota > Metazoa > Chordata > Actinopteri > Pseudochromidae > Pseudochromis > Pseudochromis fuscus. The sequence continues at coordinate 21,253 of OOFC01039997.1, forward strand.
GTGGATCGTGTCCCTCTTGTGCCTTTATTACTTTCTGTCTTTTAAAGCTATTGTCTCTGCCCAGTCTTTACTTGTCTGGTCTCCTTCACAAAACTCACCGGGCCATGGCTGTGTCCGCCTCACATCTGACAGAATGAGTTTGGTTACAGGAGGTTTGAGGTATTTACAGCCAGCAAACAGACGGAGACCGTGACCTGCCCCACACCACTGGTCGCTCTTTCCGCTTTGCTCTTTTTGTGTCCGACAGGCGAGCAGGAATGTTGAGTCTTTTCTCACGCATCTTTATGGGGTCGGAGGAGGAGGGGGGTGGATGCAGCCGGAGCCATACCTCACTGACACACTAGTTTTCACACCTCCACAGGGGGGAGTTGGTAGTTAAACCCATGTGTGACATGACTGTGGCAAACAAACAAATATTACGTTTACCCGAGCCTAACCTGATGAACAATATTCTGCTTTTTCCCCTCCAGTTGGACCTTATATCGGAAGGTACTGTGGGCAGAACACCCCGGGAAGGATCATCTCCTACACGGGCATTTTGGCTCTGACAATCAACACTGACAGCGCCATCGCTAAGGAAGGCTTTTCTGCCAACTTCACCGTCATCGAGAGGACCGTTCCAGAGGGTGAGCTGACATGAAAACACTGAAAATCACACAAATGGGAGACGTCGGGGAGACAGAACCACAGGTAGCCGGAGAAGAGGGGGGTGCAAAATTCACATAACTGAGGGAGAAACCTCCAGGGAGATCTGTTCAGTAAAAGTAAACTTTGATGAGCCTCAATTGAAACTCACTCGCTGTAAAAGAATTAAAGGGCAAGAAACTAACCGCCAGAGGAATATTACTGAAAGTAAGGAGCAGATGGTCTCTGCTACTGAAGCTACACGTGGTCCTATTATGACAAATTCCCACTTGTTAAACAGAGCTTTAGAGTTATTAAATAAACACCTTCTTCATTTTGGGGGAATGTGTTACAAGGCACAAGTCTGCCTCCCACAGTTTACAAGATATGTATTGGCACCAAAAAGCAGTTTCCCTACTAGTCCCCCACCTTGGACACACACTTACACACACCCCTAGGGGTTTTTACACGCTGCATCGTTGTCACGGGGCTCGACCCCCCGACCCCATTTTGCAACAACGCTCCATCTAAACATTTCATTAAGGAAGACGAGATCTGGAAGGAGTCATAAATCTGTCCAGCGGCTGGACCACCCCCCGCCACACACACAGAAACAGTCAGTCTTTGAATAGAGAAGGATGTTATTCAACAAATCTACTAATCATCTCCAAAAAGGATCCTGTCATGCCCGGAGGGAAGACAGACGCTCGCTACGTACACACAACACACGCAGCGATCCCGCCTCATGGTAACGAGCATGGCGGTGACTGCTGATGTCATTTCTCTTTAGTTTTTCCTCCGAGTTACTTGAGTCGTTTTAATCACACATCTAAGATCAGATTACGCAAATCAACTTTTCGCATTAAGAGGCATGCTGAAATAATCTGACCTGTGATCAGTAAATACCTTAATTTAAAAGTGAGTTGCTCTGGTCTTACATCACCAGCTCAGATAAATCCAAGATAAAAGAAAAAAAAAAGAATCTCCAAACTTTGTCTTTGCTTTTCCAGGCTTGTACCACTTGAATCATTCATAATCCCCTTATGCATAATACACAGCGGATTTTCTCGCTTCAGTGTGGTGAGGGGAAGGGTACACTCTAACCGAAAGATACTGATGAGAGGTGATAAGGTGATGAAAAGAGGCCTTGTCTTTTTTGTCCTCAGCCCATTTCTCTCGCTCTCGGCTTTGGTCGGTGACCCACATGATCGGATTCCATCTTTAGCAGCAATCAAACGCCTCTTTGTGTTTTTGTTGATCGTGGTCAGTAATCTAGATAACGCGGGTCTGGGTACAAAAGTTTGACAAGAACAGACAGTCTCCTCAAAGAGAGCCGACAATGCGAGTGGAGAGGTGCGAGACAGTTTTCTCAGCCTCACACGGAGACACGCTTGAGTACGTGAGCGCACACGTATGTACGGTCGACACTGTAAAGCACAAACGCACACGCTGACCCAGTGACTGAGGTGTGTTGGCAGTGCAGCAGATGGGGAGACCATCTGTGGTCGCTCTCAGGCAGCAGCCACATAGCAGTTCATAGCAGTTCGTCACTGCTCTGAGTGTGAGTGTGAGTGTCTCTCTGGCCAAATGATTTGATATTCATTGCAGTGGTAGCTTGACTGAAGGGTTCAAAACACTCACTTTATGACCAACTTCACCATTCACCTTTGCGTGAATGTGTGAAAGTGTGCCTTTGCATGCCTCTGGGTTGTCGTGGTGACAGTATACGACTCCCGCCCGGATCAAAAAGGTCATTCTCTTCGTTACAGCGGTTGCTCCACAGCGGTGTCAGTATGTCTGACCTGCAGGGGTCACAGAGGCCGACCCCACCCTGACCCAGCGCGGTCTTTTACCTCGGAGCCCTGGATGCCTTAAAACGGCTGCCCCATGTCAACACAAACAAGGGAAGCCTCCTCCTGCCGTGGGTGGTTTGGCCATTGAGTGTGATATATGGGCTCCAAATGCAGATACTAAATACACCTAAACTCCCCCAAGAGACCAAGTAAAGGGGAAATAGTTAATGTGTCCAAAAAAGATAAGCTGCCCACAGGGAGGTGAGAGATCCAGTCGTTGGAAAAAGGAGCTGGAGTGAAAGTCACTCTTAACGCCTATAACCGACGTAAACTTCACCCACACTGAATGTTTTATGAAGACATTTTTACGTCTTAATGCCGAACGCCTCCATCCTGCTTCCATTAGAAACTACAGAGAAGCTGAATGGATTTACTGAGGCGTCGCTGATGTGCTGTTTCTTTTTTTCCTCTGCCAGCAGCACTGAGTGCCTGTCGTGTGGTGGCCTCCTCCCCAGAGATGAGCTCTGATTCTGGGGTGCATTCTGGTAGCTCACAATCCCACTAAACATCTTTTCTTCAAACCCTTTTTCCCCCTGTCCTCTCTTTTTCAGACTTTGACTGTAGCGACCCTTTGGGAATGGAGTCTGGAGAGATAACATCAGACCAAATCATGGCTTCATCCCAGTACAACCCCAGCTGGTCCCCTGAGCGCTCCAGACTCAACTACTATGAAAACGCCTGGACGCCGGCAGAGGACTCCAACAAGGAGTGGATACAGGTAAACTGACACATCGCAGATAATTGCCTCTTGAAAGGTAGTTTCAGCTATTGAAAAAAGGTAAATAATATCCAAAGGGTCAGCCAAGGTAGTGTAACATATTCTGCCAACAGCCTGCAGTCTGTTTTTGGATGGTGAGTCACAGTCTGTGTGCAGCATCAGAAGTGACTACTGCCTGCTTGGACACAGTAGGTGTGTTCCCTGTTTGTCCTTCGTCCTCTAGAGGTGCACTTTCTCTATAACACCCAACAATTTCGATGATGAATGTCAGCTGTCCTGATGGACCTCCAGGTGGTTGAGTCCACGCCTCACAAAAATTGCCTGTGTCCACTCTCTCTGTCACTGTCTACCTATCTGTCTGTGTCTCTCTCTCTCTCCCTCTTTCTTCCCCTCCTACCTGATAACTTTCCCTTTTTTCCTTGATAACAGACAGTGCCTCCGGGGATGCTGGGATTTAGTCCAGGCATCCTGCCTAGTTTCACACACACACACACAAGCTCTAAGACACACACATACACACACACACTCTAAGACACACAAACCAGCTCTGTCATATTTTTCTGTCTGTCGGCTTATCTGCACAAAGCGATCATCACCCACCAAGGGAACTTTATGTGGGAAGATTAAGGATTTAGTTCTTCCATCCCTAGATGGGGATAAGTCACATATCCCAAGTCCACTCACAGCGCAAACCCCCTCAGTGACACGCCTGCCGCAGAACTACCGAGATGCATTTGGAGAATGTTTGATTTATTAAGCGAAAGCCTCCAGTGCTTGTAAATGCTTGGACTGTTTTTCTTTTCCTTCTCTTTTTTTCTACTGTCTTTGCTTCATCGCTGAAAAGTTTGGCCCCGGCGTATTCCTCAGGGGATGAATAATAGAGCTGGCCCAAAGCCAAATATTTGCTTGGGGAGGGCCATAACCAAGCTTTTCCTTTATTATTGCAGTGAAAATATTGTCCTGGGGGCCCCTGTTGCTCCTTCAGACTAATTTAATCAGTGTGGGAGTGTGTATGTGTGCAGGTTTATGTGCATTCTCCCATGCTTGTTTGAGCTCGTTTCGGGCTTTGTGGGGTGAGTAGGAGGGCCGGACGGGGTCCATATTGTCCTGCAGAGGAACCCAGCATGTGTCTGAGAGGATCAGGAAGAAACATGGGCTCCTTTACCATTTCCTCTCGCAGTGAGACAGTCTGTTGCTTCAAAGTGTTTATCCATTGTTAGCCTTATGTGTGTTAAGTGTAGCAGCTTAGACATAAAGGCCACTCTACCCCGGTTTGCCTTTTTGTCAGCGGAAATTACAAGTAATCACAATGATTTGTTGCCACTCAAGACTCCCCCTGTTATAGTATTGATTATATTGAGGATTTGATTTGGCAGTAAAAATCTGGAATTTAAAGGGGATGTGCTCTAATGGGCATGCTGATTTCCCAATACTAATCAGATGAAAACTCTGAATGAGACTCTTCTAATTTCCAATTTCAGACACAGCGAAAAAGCCAAGTCTGTGGATGCCACATAATTTATGTTTTCCGAGGAGCGCGATGCACTTGTGCCGAGCACTCTGAGCAGAAGTCCAATTATCACAAGTGGTATTAAAAGAGAAGAATTCTTCATTCCTCTTTCATTAAGCCTGTCCACGGTGTTGCAACAAGCTCGGGCCCCCTCGCGGCACGTACAAATCATCTCAGTGCGCAGTCAGATGCATAGTAATCAATTCATTATTTATTTCATTATCATTCCCCAACTGCAGTTTTGAGGCAGACGGTTTTATTATTCATGACAGGCGGCCTTTGATTCCTGGGCATTTTCCTTCGCTCTGCTTTTTCTTCTCCTTCTTCTTTGCTGAACATAATCCAGATTTGTCATCCATTTTAATGCCGCCTCATTCTGATGCACGGAGGGAAGGAGGGCAGGATTCTGGAGTCTGTGAGCTCTTCACTGGGTAATTAGATTGGCGTGGTGTGGTTCGGCATTGAGTGCTGGGTTAGCCAGGTCATTAATCAGCCCCTTTGGTGTACACAGAGATGGACAGATGTCCTTTGAGGGGGGGTTTGCGGCTGGAGGAGGGAGTAAAGATAGAGGCAATAATCCCTTTTAAAACAAGCCTTCATTTAATTTTTTTTCTTCGCTGCTTTCAGATCTGGTTCTTTTCACTCCCTTTCTCTCCTCGTTCCCTTTTCAGAATTCAGGTTTACAGATCAAGGTAGAGGGAGATTTGTGTGTATTATCTGCCTTTGTGAGCCCTGGATTTTTCTGAAGCTTAGCAGTTCAAACAGCGGGGTTTCTCTGCAGCAGGTTGCAGCAAAAATAAATGAGGGTAAACACCCAGACTATCCAGTCAATGGTGTGCTCCTCAGTTTATGAACTCGCTGCACACTGCTGAGGAAATACCTGCATCTGTGCAGCACGTTCACCTCCGAGGGGAAGTATGTTTAGTATGTTTACGGCTCCTCTGGGACAGTCATTTGGGAAATTGAAGAAAAGAATCTGACATACTGTGGGATGGCTTCGTCAAATATGTTGGAGGCAGGATCCGTTGGCCACCAAGAGTCACGACAGCATCTGAATGATGCCATTAAAGACTGACTGAGCCTCCGCCATTGATCGCACATACACACACAACATGAATAATTTAAACTCTCTTGGAGAGAACCCAACTGTCAATACCTGAAAGCCTCTTTATTGAGCAACTCATAATGGCAATATACAGTAGACAGCAGGTCAGAGTTTTAAATCCTGTGAGCACGAGCTGATTTTTGCTATCTAAATCCATAATGTAGCTGCGTTTGCTTCCGCCATTATCTTCAATCTTCCTGCCAGGATGCATCATCCCTGACTGCTTCATCAGTATTTATGTATTTATCAGCCGCTATGTGTCTGATAACCTAAATTGTTTAATCATAAGAGGAGATAATGAGTCCCTTTTACTCTTGTCGTGTGAGAAACGCTTTAATCTCGCCTTCCTGACTGATGAAAGCACTGAACTTAAGAAGCATAGTGTTTGTTGACACAATGTTCTCCTTTATCTGCTGCATGTGATATTAATCTCAAGGTAAAGTGGAGCATTCGCAGCGGAAGTTGTCACGGGTTTACATGGTGGTTTTACACATTTAAAGACAAACGTGACCCGTCTTGACCTTATTTTCTGATGCAGATCTAGAAGGAAAACATTGCTGTGAACTAGAGAACAGGTTAAGCTGCACATCTGACCAACCAAACACCCACTTCCTAGATGAAAATGCACTTCGGGGCACCTAACATCAGATGCTAAACCAGCTCTCTTTTCCATATCCTGTTTTCCTTCTCATCCAAATGTGCTTTCAATTACCTTGGAGCAACGATTTGCAAAAAAATGCCCCCATCATTGCTGTTGTGTCTCTTCACTCCTGTCCCCATTCCAGATCCCACAATCACACCGAGTGATGAGTGATCAGAATATGGACTGGTAATTAACAGCAGCTTCTCAGTTGATGAAGTTTAGCGCAGAGCGGAGGTTGGCGCGCTGCTGCCGGTGAGCTCATCATCATCATCATCATCGTGCTGTACAAATGGAAACAATGGATGCTGTCTGTGCCTCGCTGCTTCTGGGCTTCGCTCTCAATTGGAAAATCAATGAGAGGATAGAGACCCACACTCGATTTGGAGTAGCCCAAAAGTGGGACTAGAAATCGAAAACGTGAAGGATGGCATGATGTAATGAAATGAAACAGTGCTGTATAAGTACCCGGAGACAAAAAAGGAAAAAAAAAAAGAAAAAACCGCAGCTCAGCCGTAATCAGTGTCATTTTCAGTGTCGGCGCTGCAGAGAAGAAAAATGCCTGAAAGCCCTGTAGTCAGTCGTCATCACTGAACGATCCTGTGCAGCTGTATATCCCAGGACAGGATCATCGGGCAGCTTCCAGACGTGACATACCTTCAGGTCGCCCTCCTTTCCGTCCCCATCACCGTTTCCTGGTTTCATAATCATTACTCAGAGCATTAGTCATGTGTGTGTGTGTGGCATAGGATGGGAATGACCCTGGAGTCAGACTCTTAAAGATGATTCACAAGGAAAGAAACCTTAAAATCAGACTGTTTTCCTTCCTCTAACAGCTGAAACCTTTAATCATGCAACATGCACATCTGAGCCCAGGCACACGTCTCACACGCACAACAACAAACAGACAGCCTTTCATTTCTATTATCGCTGTCGTCTGACCTGTACATCCCCTCTTTGTCAGGAAAACAGATGATCGGTGCATGGGAAGACATGCATAATTTAAAGCCACCGCAGAGGTGTCGGAGAGCTAAAAATAAACTGTAATCCTGTCAGGTGAATATTGTGATAAATTGAGGGTCGTGAGTGGAGCTCACAGGTCCTGCAGCATTTGAGTAATACAATTTTCATGAAAGGAGAATTAATTACACTTTCAGGTAATGGAGCCGTTTCAAAAGCTGCTAACACCAAAGTAACTGCAGGTGAAATTAGTGAAAGAAGAAATCTGGGGATAGAAACACACACACACACACCCTGGTGGTATGTAAGCTCTCCCTCATTATCATACAAAGGAGATTATAATAGATTTGGTTTGAAAAAAAAAACAAAAAACAGGTGACTTGAGGCTGTGCATGTATTTTATGACTTTTGACTGTACGGTCCTCTGAGATCCATCAAGTGTTTCCAGAGGTTGTTTCCTGGACCAGGGCCTCGTCTGCTCTTTGACTTGGGAACAGAGGAGCTCTTCCTTCGTTCTCACCCCTGGCATTTCTCTTGTTGTTGTTTTTGGCGACAGGGAAACGAATAAACTCATTCCCCAGAGGCCTCAGTTCTTCAGTCAGCAGCCCACACACACACACACACACACACACACACACACACACACGGGAAGCTATTCCCCCCCCTCTGTTGGAGAAGCTGAGAAATGGATTTAAAAGAAAAGTATTTGGTTCTCAGTACAGATTGCTCCACACAGCTCCTTGGCAACTCAATTATAAGCCAATCAGCACCAAGAGAAGAAGCATTTGAGCTTTTTGAAT
>OOFC01039997.1:42065-71676 GCA_900323345.1 Pseudochromis fuscus
CACACACACACACACACACACACTTCCTACTCACACACACACACACACACACACAGATATTGTATACATTTTTCAGGCAGTTCGCTGCTATCTGTCTTTGCCTCTCTCCTCGTTCTTTTTCCTCCCGTCTGCGTTGGGGAAGCCCGTTCATTACTCAGTCAGTGTAAACACTCAAAAGCACACACACACACACCACAGGACGGCTGTGCAGCAGCGGAGCGTGGAGTGGATCTCGGGCCTTGCCCACATCCAAGTGCAGCAGGGCCATAATGATAGGCCACAGTGGCAGCCAGTGGCCCTGCCTATAGCCAATCCCAAGTCCTGTTTCTGCATCTTTGACTTTCAGCCGCCCAAACCCCAAGCACCATGCTTTAGCTTCAGCTCTATTTATACACCCACACCTCCACAGCTTGATAAAAGGAGGGATACTAATAGCTCAGGCCTACACCAAGGACCAGTTTAACTGTGGCCAAAGCATGCTGGGTTTACTTGTACATATTTCAGTGTTTCTTTGGGGGTTTTTTCCATTTCCGATTTCAACTATAAGGCAGGCTTAAACCCACTATTTAGACTACATCTACAAAGTATGGCACACTCCTTACATCACATTTCTTGAAATATTTTTGACTTGACTTTTGACTCACTTCTAGTTTATTGATGACATCTGTGTCTATGTTTAAAGGAACATTCACTGTGGAACAAAGCACATGTCAATCCTCTAAATATCAGTGTGGTGGTTTAGGTAATAACATGATCTGATCAGGATTGGCCAAAACAACAGGAATGTAACACTATGCAATAGCTAACAATCCGTATTAGCTTCCATTCCACCATGGTATAATCCACGTGAGCTACATCAGATTGTTTTGGAGTTTAAAATTTATCACCCTGCATGTGTGTAGATTTTCAACAGAATCAATTCAGATGTGACATTTTCACTGTTTTCAGTTTGTACTTACAACTTCCTTCTTCTTCTTCCTCTCTGGCTCAGTATCAGTAATTTGCTGCCCTCTACTGGTTCTCTGTCACTATTGTTTTTGTGACAATACATAACAGGGATTTTCAGGATTATGTATTTTTAAATGTGACCCAAATCATGATGCTGGTTCCCTCCAGCCTCCACACCAGTGCTTTTTCCATGTTTAACTTGAAATCTAACATTTGTTCTCCGCTGTCTTTCCTCTCCTTCATCCTTCCAGCTCCAACACTCCCGCCTACCACACAAGTCCCGAGCACTACCCCGTCAGACGAGTGTGACGACGACCAGGCGAGCTGCCACAGTGGCACAGGTGATGACTACGACGTGACAGGTGCTAACATCGCCTTCATGAGACTGCGACCAAACTCCCCCCCGACATCCCCCTCGCTCGCCTTCCTTCTGCTATTGCTCACACTCAATCTGCTCCCCTCAATTCAGTCCCACCCCCACCACTTCCCCTGGTGTTAACACTTTCCATTTGATACCGCAGCTAATCTGCCATCTATGGCGCACGCTCTCAAACATGCATGCATGCACCAACACCTGTGCTCACACACTGTAATTGACTGCACCTGTAGCTCCCACCTTACTCTTTAGTCTATCCCCTTTTTACATACACCTCTAAAAACTCACTGGAGAGGATTGTTGCAACCAGAATCAATCCTCACACACACACCTGCTTCCAAAAGCTCTGCCTCTGTCCACCATCTAAACTCGCTCCTGCTTTGTCCTCCTGCACCTCTTTTCCCACTTACTCCTCTTGGCCTCATTTCCTACTAACCCAGTAACTCTCTGAGCCTGCACCGCTGCCTGCACTCCCCATTAACCAGCAGTCTCCAATGATGAGCATGGCACCGTCTCAGTCACGTGTTTAGAGAGTATTACATAAGAATTCATGGTGGATATACCAACAGAGGACATAGAAGAAGACGAGGCATGTGCTGATGAGCTAAATTTAGCTAGCATGGGTACATGAAGTGCATGAGTGCAGCTGTTTTTAAAGGAACTTGAGTTTATACAAAGCTCAATATGCTAATGTTCTGTGTTGTGACAGGTGTCACCGTGATGCCAGAGACCACTACTGTTGAAGTGGATACCATCCCAGGTGAGAAACAAAGCACTGAACTTGGGGTTTTTAAAGGCTGAACACCAAGATGAAGAAACAGAGTGTAAATATTTAACCGGTGTGTTTTGAGTTCATTTCAATAGCAGCACACCTTTAGCTAATGAGTGCCAGCTCGAGTCGGCCTCTCTCCTCTGATGTGTGTCTGTTATTAAAGCTGATGATATGGCCCTGAGAGGCTCCCGCTGACAGGGGGTGAGGGAGGTGGTGTGATGCAAGGCTAGCTGATGATTAGCACTGGTGCTCTGCTGCTGCCTTCTCAGCATAATCACTAATCACTGGACCGACTCTGACGCACACTAAAACACACACACCACAACAACACAAAACCGGAAAGCACAATGCAAATGACCAGAGGAAATTATGTGTACTTCGGGGCCACAAACACACACACACACAGTCCCAGCAACGGCTCCTATAGCAGGTTGATGAGGCAGCAGCCAGCTGAGAGGCTGCGCCCCAGTCTGACCTTGGCTAATGGGCCATAGGTTCCACTCAGCTCCCCCCAACACCCCCCCCTCCACCCTACACTCAGTCAGCTGGCTCTGTGGTCTGTCCGCAGTCTGCTGGGGACCCATGATAATAGATGAAAGTGGAGGTGCAGATGTGTATGTGTGTATATCCATATAGTGTGTGTGGATAAACAATCTGCCTGAGTTTTCATTTAAAGAGTCTCAAACCATGCATGCTAATAAGCTGTGTGCATGTGTGTGTGTGCATCTGGGTCCGTGTGGGTGTGTGTTTGCCACGCACCCTGATCTCAGAAGATGTCGTTTCCATTGGCATTTGGCGAGAAAAACTCTCTTTTTTCTTCTTCTGAAATGGCCAAATGAGTCATGTGGCTGCTCATCTTATCCAGAGCTTGTTGGTCGCATCAGTCAAAGCTTTGCAATAATGGAACAAAAAAAAGAAAAAGCCGTTTTAATTGGGAATGAGAAAAAAGTGGCTTGCAGTCTGAAATGTGGTTCCACATGGGAATTCCATCCTTTGTGTTTAATGGGTAAACACGGCCATTGCCTGAAGAAGCTAGTTAAAACCTTCCCATTATTAAAGGGAACATTGGCTCATACATTCTGTCATTTGGAGAGCGGCCTCGGTGTATCTCTAAAGGCATCTCCTGCTGGAGTGTAAAGCCGTGGCTAACATCCCAAAGATCTCACTCCCTTGTGTTCCTTGGAAGTCTTTCTTTATCCAATTTGAAAAACTCTAAAGCCTCAGCTCCCACACATTTTCTTGCCTCCATGGAGGCGTCTTCGGCTCGGCGTGTGTCCGTGGGGGATTTGCATTGTTGGAGTGGGGCCCCAGCACTGTTACCATAGCTGTCTTCAAACCTCAAGTCCCCACTCTCATTAAAATCCTCAGCTCTCTGTGGGTTGCTATGAATGTTTCTTTCTCCACTGGACACCGTGTTCAGACTGTCTTCCTGTCCCTGTCGCTGTGCTGCGCCTGTTGTCAGTGTCCCGCTCCATCCGTTCTTCACGGCTACATTCATTAAAAGAGATCATTAAGTATTACAGCCAAGATGTAAGGACTGCATGAAGCCTACTCTCTTTCTCTTGTCAGAGCTATAATTTGCCATCTATCCCAGTCTGTTTCTCCCTCCTGTTCTTATACCTCCCCACCTGTGGGACTCTAACCTCGTGTCCTGCAATTCTTTGCTGCCCTCTAGTGCTAGTAGCTGATCAGAATGAGTGGAGTGTAGCCTGTGGTCATGTCATGACAGGCCCTGCGGTCAGAGCTATTGGCAGTTTCTGCTTTTGTAATGAGGATGATGAAGTGCAGTCTCCCGTGACACATGAGCCTGACCTTTCTTCATCACTCTTGCAGCTTTTCTGTGGTTCGCCTGTGACTTTGGCTGGGCCAATGATCCGTCCTTCTGCAGCTGGACATCAGAGGACACTGGATCCAGGTGGCAGATCCAGTCCAGCGGCACCCCCACCCTCAACACTGGTCCCAACATGGACCACACAGGTCAGTGCCTTGCTGGGTTAATTAGGCCTGACAAAAATACACATGAACCTCACATTTAGTTTCAGTCTGGGAGCTTTTGTCTGGCAGTAATTCAATCATTTAATTGTCCAAAAGGTGGATCAGGGAATTTCATCTACACCTTGGCGACCGGTCCCCAAGAGACCGAGGTGGCCCGGCTCGTCAGCCCTGTGGTCAGCTCCCCGGACTCCGACCTGTGTGTGTCCTTTTGGTACCACATGTTCGGGTCACACATCGGCACGCTGCACATCAAACAGCGCAAACAGACGGTGGACGGACCTGCCGACATCCTGCTGTGGACGGTCAGTGGTCACCAAGGCAACCGATGGAGGGAGGGTCGCGTCCTTGTGCCACGCACCAACAAACCTTATCAGGTAAATAAAGGAATGCTGAAGCACCTTTCACTCTGTGACTTGTTTGGGACATTTACCTCGATACCTGAGCTCTTTCCTTTGTGATGGTGGAGAAAAGGCGGCCGAAAAGTCACTCTGCGCTTTTATTTTTTCAAGGTGGTGATCGAAGGTCTTGTGGAGAGAAAGAGCTGGGGAGACATTGCTGTGGATGACATTAAGGTTCTCAATGGGCTCAGCACGTCTGAGTGTAAAGGTGAGGCTTTTAGTGTTGCATAGTTACAATGCCTCTATTCTTTCGTAGAAATAGGACCATACAGGTCTGACTGCACTTTATTTTCCTTTGGCGCTGAGTCTAATTCGAATTTCTGTTTAAAGATCCTGATGTGCCTACTGAGCCGATGCTACCGGAGGACAGCTTCAACGAAATCCGTAAGTTATTACATATGGAGGGTTTTTTCACATTATCCCTCTCCTCCACACCCTTCAGAGTTTACATTAAACCTCATTATCCCCCTCTGTTTCTGTCTCCTCTCCAGTTGAGGAAATCACTGAATACCCAGACTTTGTAGAGACCAACCAGATCAGCGGAGCGGGCAACATGCTGAAGACGCTCGACCCCATCCTCATCACCATCATCGCCATGTCCGCCCTGGGCGTCTTCCTGGGCGCCATCTGCGGCGTGGTCTTGTACTGCGCCTGCTCGCACGGCGGCATGTCGGACAGGAACTTATCAGCCCTGGAGAACTATAACTTTGAATTAGTGGACGGTGTCAAGCTAAAGAAAGATAAACTCAATGTACAGAGCTCGTACTCAGAGGCGTGAGGTGGGACGTTCACGTGACTGTATGACGGGCAGAGCTCGCACCAGACTTGTCTCTAGACGTAACCTCTCGTGTATCAAGCGAGTAGGCGGGCTCAAAAGGAACTGCCGACACCCTCAACTCACCGGATGAGGGACAGGTTCAGGAACCAATGGGAGGTTTGGACTGATCCACGCTTTTTCTCAGGAGCTGCAGTAAAAAGAACCTACCAGTAGGGGACACTGTGTACAAATAAAATACAGAAAAAAATATGTACAGATGATTTAGATGATATTTTAATTTTCTATTTTGATTTTCATTCATTTTTACAATCGGATGCTGGTGTTGAGACCAATTTATTAATAATGTTTAAAGTATTTATCATTTTCTGGGAAAGAAAAGTTTTTTTTATTATCAGTTCATGAAGGCTGTTGTTTCTTTTGGAGTTTTGAAAGAGAAATCCTAAATGAACCATATCTGGCAAAGCTGTAGATTTGCCCCATGGTGTGGCATACGGAGTGTGCCCATGAACCCCATGACCCTGAAACATGTCCCCTCCCCCACTTTGACTCCTATCACTCTAAAGTGAGGGTCCCATTCATGGCAATGTATGGTTCTGACAGTGCCTTTAGTACATTTTGGTTTGGCCTCCTCTGTTCATAAGGGTGTTTTTTACTGTTCTTAGCTTAAGTTATGCTGACAGGAAACAGGGGCACATGACCTTATAAATACCTGAAGAACAGGAGAACAGTTTATCACAGCGCTTTGTGTTGTTTTTTGTTTTCTGTCCAAAAAAACCCACACACTGTAAATAAGTTTTAATATATTTTATTGCCCTTTTTAAAGAAAGTAAAAAGGAAAAAAGCTGCAGTATCCCTTTTTTCATGGGTTTTGTGTGTGTGTGTAAATACAATCTTTCTGACTGTTTTTTGTGGAAGGTGCAGTGTTAATTTTTAGATCACGTTGCTCAGGCAAGCAAGATTTTTGTGTGATGCTGATGTTACAGCGATTTCAATGTGCATTCAAGCCATCTGTCATGGAAAACACATCCACTTCACAAAACCCAACGAAGGACTGAATGAATCAAAAGGTAACACATGCACAAAACAAACAAAAAAAAACATGGTAACATGATGAACTCTCCTCTACTAATCTCTCATACCTTCATGATACCTGCTGAATATTTTCATATAGCTTCGAACATGTGGATGGCAGCGGAGGTGGTTAAATATATAAAATCTCTACCAGCATACCAAAAAAATAAAAAATAAAACATCATCATTGCTTTGCTTTTGCTAGCTCGTCACCTCCAAACGTCACTGTGGATTGTTCGCTGAAGCGACGCGATCTGGACAATGCAGCTTGAATGCACTTTGTTTCTGATTCCCTCGTGACAGAAGGGGTTAACACACTAACTGAAGAATGGTGCTATCAGTAACTTTAGCCAGACACACGTGTCTCATGATAAACCCAGTTTGTATTGTCCACATGCTGTAGCATAGCTTAAAGGCTCTTTTTGAGGGGGCCGCAAAGAGGTTTTTTTTTTTGTTTCTTTTTACATGTTTCACATGTAGCAGCCATATTGTTGTGATGTCAGAGCTGATGTCATTAGCACGGGACACTGGTACAGCGGGGGGGATCGAGTGGCATCACCTGAATCAGGTCATCTGGCCTCCCTCCGTGGCTTTACCAAAGGATGGTCGCCCCCCTTTCTTGTGGGGGGGTTTTCACCAACACACAAAATACTAAAAGACCACAGTTCATCCAACCACTCACTGAAGAAGTGACTACTTGCTTTGCTCTGTCAGACACCCCAGGGACAAAATCAAGAGGGGGGATGACAGGACACTTTCAGAGAAGAGCAATGTGAGACGGTCTGTTTTTCTATCTCTTTTTAAGCTCAAAAAGACGTGTAAATGTCACCACGATGTGAACTCTTCAAATCTCTACTGAGACTCTTGTTTGCAGATGGATGTGTGGGATACACACTCAAAGTGGGGACAAGAGACTCTGGGTGAACTCAGATTGACAGTATCAGGACACAAAGCGCCCCACGGGTCCCAGAACTGGAGGTGTGTGTTTTTTCCTCTGCACCACAGTTCAAACAATCAAAAAAACTTGATCCTTAGAAAGGGTGACGTCTTTTTTTACATGCGTGTGCTTTGTATGTCGTGCCGTGGTGAACACATTCTCAGCTTTGTTCATTTCAGACTCGACGACCCGCCCTCCTTCAGCCTCGAACACCGTCCCGTCGTTCAGCTATAGAGGACTGTAGCTGCAGCAACTAGAGAAAAAGGATACTGTAGCGTGGACTTTAAAGAAACAATGTTGCACTGACAAATATATTTAAGAGGTTTATGTGTTTATAGAGTTCATTTGCAAAAAAGAAAAAAACAAGAAAGTCAAAAACACAAAAAACACGTGTTCATTTTCTTTTATCTTTTATATATATATAGTTTCAGAATATGTGATATAATTCTGAAATGTAAAAATATTGAGATGTTTTCATTATTGAAAAAGGCATAATAGATTTTTGAACAGTAAAGTCCCCCAAACACATTTACATGGCATATTTACGCTTCGTTTTGTACTGTCATTCAAATTTTGTGCAGATTTCTTTTTTTTCTTCTTTTTTTTTTACAAGAACAAGAAAATAAGACTTTTATTTTCAATACTGCTTCTGTAATTTGCTGTTGTAGGAAAAAATGAATAAACAGCAAAGGCCTTAAAAAAGGAAAAAAGGAATATCTGTGTTGTGATCCAGACTTCTGTTCATAGGCGGGATGTAGAAATGGACAAAGCTAACGTGATGTTGGTTTGTGGACTCCTACAAGTTTGGTGTTTGAATATCAACATGTTGGTTTTTTGGAACCAGAAGTGACCATATTTGGATCTGAAGGGAGGATGTTAGGAGGCGGATCTGACCCTTGAGTTCGGGTCTGTGGCCCTAATATTCCTCTTTTTGAGGCCTAATATTGACTCAATAGATTTTTTTTTCAGCTGGACCAGAAGACTTTAGCTAATGACTAAAAAAGCCTTTGACTGAGTATTTCATGATTAAAAAGAACATTTTTGAATTGGAGTTTTTTGGAGCCACCATCTTGTGGCCATTGGGAGTTTTGTACTTTTTTTTGCTCTCCCTCATCGGCCTCAGTTTTCAGACTCGGTTGCTTCGTCCATTTCTATGTATAGTCTACGGCTGAGACTTACAACACGGCCCTGCTGCTGTGAGGAGCTGACCAGCAGCTTCACAATCAGCTCTTTGAAGCAACATCTGTTTTTAGCATCAGAGATCCATAAAAGCACCGTTACAACAAGACAGCGATGTAAACAAGAACATTTTGTCTCGTCTCTGTCTCATAGCCATCGCTGTCCGAAGATACAATAAAAAGACATCTTCATATGAAGGGGATTGATCATTTATTTGATTATTTAGTGCATTTAATTTTAAAAAAGCAACTGATTAGAAGTTTAAATTTCATATTAAGTAAAAAAAAGTGAACATTTGTGCCCAGATCTCAGATGGAAACAACTCCAGTGACGTCCGTAATGTAGGATTCTCCACCTTATTGGAATAGTTAACAGCGGTTAAAACGATGGCACGGGCCGAAGGGCGGGTACTGACCACTAATGAGAAGCTGATGTGAGCTGCACTCAGGCGCTCAGCTGGTTTTTAAGTTGGTCTATCATTAGGCGAAATTAAACCGAGTCTTCATTTTCACTGAAATCCTAAACTTGTTTGTGTGTTATTTTGGCGGGGGCATTAACAGGAAATGAGTCAGAACGCGACACAGTACAAGATAATTTGTTTATTTGTAGTTTAATTTACATTCAAGTTCAGATTGTGAGACACAAAGTAACAGAATATCAGCAATTATTTGTGATGAGTAATGTCTTCAGACATTAGCGCGTCTTTAATAAATAGCAGCAGTTCTTAGACCCCCATTATCATAAACAAGCAAATTAGACTGCTAACATCATTTGGCTGCTATATCCTTCACACACAATTAACTGCAAGAGATTCGTAACCAAGCAACCCAACAGGATCCTTTCTCAGCCCTCCAAAAACCACTTCAACTGATAATCTTGCAAAGCGGTACTTAGCATTAATTAATTAATCAGTCAAGCAAGGAGGAGACAGACTATCATCAATTATTTATAAACTTAATGGAGAATTAGAGCTTAAAGTAATTTACACAACAATCAAATGGGCATTTTCTTTTAAAGGAACTATTTTTACTTTTAAAGGCATCGTTTAATAAAAAGTTGTTGCTATTGGTTTGTTAATGGTTAGTTTGTTCTTGCTATAGATTGGATCATTAATCGGAAAAAACTTTGAGGTTTCTAGATTGTACTTTTTATTGTTTCTATTCTGTAATAATGCAGTCATAAATGTCTGATGCTCCACCGAATCAGCAGCAATAAATGTTATTAAATCATTGTCATTACTTTCTGTTCAGTCAGGTCTGCAGCTGTGCAGCTTCACCAGCAGCTCTTTGAAACAACATCTGGTTTTAGCATCAGAGTAAAGTGAACGCACCATTACAGCAACACAGTGAGGTAAACATGAACATTTTGTTCAGTCTCTGTCTCAGCGCCGTCGTTCTCTAGACTTGCAATTAAAAGGTGTCTTCATATGAAAGAGGTTGATCATTTCTTTAGTTATTTCTCAGCTAAAGTTCAATAAAACTATTGTGACTCCTTTAATAAAGAGAAGAAGAAGCTGATTAGCCCTTTAAGCCTGATGTTAAGAAATAAATAGAGCAGATGCAGATGCTGTTCAGCTCTGTCACAGGTCAACACAGGTTGACACAAAGAACAAAAACATGGTCCTCACATGTCCTGGAGGACCTTTAGATGACTGTTTTAGTCCTGGAAAAATCCTTAAAACTGACAGAAGCAAGTCAAATGAAAAACACAGTTATTCTGGAAAAACAGTTTTTGTCATCTCCGAAATCTTTTTTGGTTGAATCACAAATTCACAAGAATTAAATTGAATATTTTGTGAGATTTGTGAGTTGCAGATTTCAGCACGGTGGTGTCGTGATTAGCACTGTCCAATCACAGCAAGCAGGCTCTGGGTTCAAATCTCAGTTCGGGCCTTTCTGTGGGGAGTTTGCATGTTTTCGCTGTGCATGCTTGGGTTTGCTCTGGGCACTTTGATTTCCTCCCACAGTCCAAAGACATACTGGTTAGGTGACTTAATTACTCTAAACTGACTGTGAGTGCGGCTGGTTGTCTGTTCGTAGGCTACTGGCAGCCTGTCCAGGGTGTACCCCTCCTCTCACCCATTGGACAGGCTGCAGCAGACCCCGCAACCCAACTGGATAAGCAGGAATAGATGATGACTGGATAAAAGTTGCAAATTTAGCAGACAGTAACTGATATTCTCTAAGACAAAAACTCTAGATTTACAAGAATAATCCTTGAATATTCTCTGAAATTAAGGTTACAGATGAATGAAGAAAAAGCTTTGAGGCTGAAGTTGTAAATTTGCAAAGAACAAAGTCAAATATTCTGAGATCTTTATTCCCTTTGATCATCACAGTCCTGGAGGATTTTTTCTAGAAAATAGTGGGAACCTCAAAACATCTAAAAAGAATAAAAATAGAGGAAGTCAACATCACAGCAGGACACACAAAATGATAAAAACAATAATAATAAGAAAAAAAAATAAAAGATCTCTTGAGCATTTGAGAGTGATTTGTTACAACACCTAAACTCAACAACTTAGAAACCCTTGATACAGTGATATCTATTCAGGAGACAAACACCCCCTGATCCCCAAATTATATAAAAACGGTAGTTTTCTATTTGACCACCAGGTGGAGCTGTGGAGTAATATTTATATATGCTTAAGAAACTGCAGTTAAAAACATATTGTTCAAACCAATGGTTTTAAAGAACCACTGACCTCATGAAGTCACAAATCTTATTAAATAAAGAGAGAGCTATTGTGAAAAGAATATATTGAAATATAAATGATAATATACATTTAAATAATAAGTAGAGTCATTAATGGAAACAGAGCAAGGAGCTGTAAATGATTTCTTGTTTTTACTAAAGGTATTTTGACCAAGAGTAAGGTGTACATGATAGTAAATAATTATAGCTGACTTTAATAAAGTTTAATTACAGCTGAGATCCAGTAGCTGCTGTTGTTTTAATGCTGCTTCACTGTCACACTGTCATGGTTTACTGCGGCTCTCAAAAACAGAGCAGAATGTTATTAGCAACGCCTGTGTTATTCCCACAAGTGGAAATGTCTCCTGTAATAAAAGACCTGCTATTATGTTGCCATCACAGTGGCAGTTGTTTGCTCTAAAAGTGACATTAATGACGGAGTGTGACATTAAACTTAAAAATGTAAACAAACCGTCACTGCTTTTTTTAATGTCCTGGTGCAGTGACAGAATACACCACAAGGGGGCGCCAGAATAAAAGAAACCAAACATACAGTTTAAACACATAAAAATGCAGCATCTACAGTCAATCCCCATCACTTCCTAAGCTGTAACACATTACATTTATCTTAAAAATGGATTACAATACTATGTAATATTCTCTGGAACGTATTTTAAAAGTCTGCATTTTACAATTATACTATTAAGAAAACTATTATATGATGGAAACATTCATGCTCCTGTTTCAGTTTTTAGATTAAACAACTTGAGCATTTGAAGTAAGATAAGATCTGATGGTGACGTCTAAGTTGAGTCACCCACAGTTTGAGTATCTTGTATCTTCTCTGACATGATGTGTCAGATATTTAATTGCTGGTGAAACAGTCCAAGCTTCCATATAATCTCCATTATCATCACACTTAGTACTTTCTTAGTCAAAACAACAGTTTTTTTATTTAATTTTATGCTCACTCTGTAATGTGATTCATGCAGTTGCAGCAGTGTCTCCACTCGTAATTCCTGAGCGTGATTCATATCAGTGAGATCACCATTTCCTCCAGGTCTGCTACCGGATACTCTGAAGGAGTCGTCCAATAAACGTCTCCCTTAAAGTTTCTGATAAACAAACAATGCCAGAGCACCTGACTAAAATTTCAATAGAACCAATGTGATAATTATACCCAGTTTTAGCAGGTTAAACTTTTCACCCATCCCCACAGGTCAGTCAACGCGCAGGGAGATAAAGAGCTGAATTCCCATGTAAACACTCCCCGGAGACTAAACAGGATTCGAGGGTCTTCCGGCCCCAACAGTTTGTTTTCTCCCACATTTTTCCACTATGTCCAGTACTTAGGGAAAAAAAAGCACTTTCCACCAAGTTTAAAGCAAATAAATAACTGCCTGGGTTGGTTATTTTTATTGAAACACATCCAAAAACCACAGAGTTTGTAGCTCTGCATGTTTTATGTGGCCTCTAATGTTGTGGATAACTCAGGGAAAAATTATTGCTTACACTTTAATTTATGTGTTGAGATAATTATACCTTTAATACATTTTAAAATTAGGCTGTAAATATGAGTTTTAGTACTATACTTAACAACAAAACTTCTTTTTAATGCACCACTGGAAGAAATATGAAAAATGAATAAAAGAAATTGCTTTAAGAGACACATAAAATTACTACATTTTATAAATACAAGTTTTTTTTCCCCAAAAAGTCAACTGTCAAAATGAAACTACCCTTCATCTGAGGGTTGAACTATATTTTGTGATCATGTTTTTGGTGATTAATGACACATCAGAAAACAATGAGGGAAGAAAACACACTCAGAGGTACCTGAATGACGTAAACTGCCTCACGACAACTTTACCATACTACAAACAAGTAATGGTCTTGTAGTATCACTGTTTCTGGCTTTATAGTGCGCAGTGGTAGTGATGATGATGATGATGATGATGATGATGATGCGCTTTACTAGAGGTACAGGTTGATGTAGCATTTAACAGACATGGTGAAAGCATCTGTATAAATAGGCAATTATGTGAGTCGGGGGGTGAGGGGGGTGTCCTCTAACAGTGACGTCAGCAGGAGGGTCAGTCTCGAGTCAGTAAAGTTTTCAAAAATAAAATAGGAAAACAGATGCATTTGCCTTCAAAATAAAAGAAAAACGAAACTGTACAGAACATATACACATCACTTTCATGTGATAAATACTGTTTTTCTTTCCGCATGACTCATGGAAAATGTTCTGCAGCTGTTAGCGTCAGTTTATAATGATGGTATTTTTCCATAATTGGTTGTAAAGCTTTATCATGGTGTAGTGCTATTTCAGGGTAGGCTACACAGTTGTTTTAGTAGGCTATAAAACCAATAACAGCTTTAGTTTTAAGTTAATGTTTTCAAAATAAACCTATGGGAGCCACATGTAAATCAAACATGGTTATGTTACAAAAAAATATTATTTTAGTTCTATAAAGGTGCTTTTAAATACCATTAATATATTTCTTCAATAATTCACCTTTTGACCCGGTGATTAATAACACGCGTTTCTGTGCTATGATCAACTATAGAACGAATTCATGTTTCCTTTGTATGGATCAGTTCACAACATCCACTTATTAATCAAAACATGTGGGTTTTATTTTGAAGGTCGTAGTCGGACATGATTTGCAACATTGTCTCGAGCGCGGCTCGTGCTGTGTGAGCCGGAGCTGCGGGTCTGTCCCTCCGCTTCTCCTGAATCACACGGAGGAGAAAGAGGTCCGCTGCTGGGAGACTGTCTCCTTCTGCAGCTCCGGGACTGCTCCCACATTTGGTTTTAATAATACAGACTGTTTTTATTTTCTCTGTGGGGGGACGCGGAGTGGAATGAGCAGTGGGAGAAACCTGCCGTGACTTTTTTCACAGGAGAAAGTGTCTCCGGTGCCAACAGGGCAGATAGTTGCTGTCTGTCTGTGCTGCTGATCATCACAGGGAGCTGGACGAGGAAAGCTAGCTTACTTCTCCTGTATGTTGCCTCGGAAATAACACCAAGGTAAACAAGCTTTCAACTCCACCCTTGTTACATTGTCTTTTTAACTCAACTCCATTCAGTTTTACGCTGTTTTTGTTTCATTTTTGTCGCATTTTTTATTGTTTGCTACTTGTTTTCATCCCCTGCTCGTGCCTTCTGATACATGGATGTAGTTTCTGTCTCTTAAAGTGTTATAATGTAATAGTGTCACTAGTTTATAATAGAGCCACTATGATGTAGATTATTCTGTGATAACACCAGGAGATAAAAGTAGGATTTCAAGTTTGATATTTAACTTTGAAAGGGGCTAGCTTAGATTTTGTGTTCCAGTTATTGTCTAATGGTGGGATGTAGTTATGTTTCATGATGGTGTGTCACTATTACACCAATCTGTACTGTGAATATTGTGAAGTTCAGTATGTTCATCCTTTCATCACTGCTGGAGCACATGCAACAGGCTGTTGTTGCACTCCTCCTTTCTAGTTCTCCAGTCATACGAATGGATTTCAATAAGTGATCTCACATGATGTGTTTTAATTACTCAGGGATCACTTCACATAAGATGCTGACAGCCCAGAGGGAGCACCCTGGTAGAAGTTTAAAAACTGCTGAAAGCATGAGTCATTGATGCCCCGGAGAGACAAACCCTTCTGTAGCAAACAGAGCTATAAATATGTTGTTTATGGTTCCAGGCTGAGGGTTGGATGCTCAGCAAAGACATCAGATTACTTACAGTAGCTTTTTCTGTCAGAACATAAAGAGCTTTCTGCTTGTTACTGCACATGTGGTGCATGATTGACAGGCTGCACAGCTTCCATTGATTGGATCAAGCAGAGACCCCCCTCTCTCTCTATTCAGTGCATTTCATCTGAAGGAGAGCTGGGAGATGAAGGCCTTATAAATACAGCTGACCGTGCTGACTCCGCGGTGTAGATGGAGAGCCCAGGGAGCTGAGTTTAATCAGGGAAATGGAGGCAAGGGATTGAGGGGAAGTCTGAAGGAGATATGGAAGTCAATGGGGGCGGAGGAAGGACAGTAAGGAGAGGAAGAGGGGGAGGGACGGAGGTTAATTGAGGAGGAGGGTAAATGCAGGACAGTCGGAGGGGCGGAGGGGGGTGGAGATGAAAGACGGTAGTGGAGCCAGTAGCCACCAGCTGAATGGATGTGACCTCAGGTCCCCAGGGAGCAGCTGCTGCTGCAGGGGCCTGGCTCCCACCTGATTTATGAGGCCACTTACTCCACACAGAGAGCCACACCCAGGACCTTTTTTTCTGAACATGTGACGTTTCTCATGAATGTGTGTGTTTGTTTCCTTGTCGGTGAGTGACGTACACCTTATGTGCAAGCTCGTCGCCTTGGGACGGAAGTGATGAATGTGCACTCTGGGATTGTGTGAGTGTGTGTGTTGCAGTGTTCCTTCGGGAAAGTGGTGACGGATGTGTACGATTGCACCCTGCGACACATGCTATGCGCCGTGGGGGAAGATCTCAGGCTCAGAGGCATAAAGTGGCACAGATAATGGCCTGTTACAGCCATTTACCTCCACGGCATGCACACGCTGATTCACCATAAGCGGGCCTACAACTGATGATCCCAGAAGAGCCGTTATCTATGATTTGTTAGGCAGTGACCCACATGCCTGACTGGCTAGCACAAACAGTCTGCCCTACATCCTGGAAGCATATCCACAATTTAAACTATGGTTAGATAAAAGTAGCAGTTTGAAGACTCTTAACTATTCTCTGTATAATATAATATCTTCTTTTGCTGCTTTTGTCCTGTACCATTCTTCTGGATATTGTATTTGGCACAGTTTTGTCTATTTTTGCAGCTAGATTCCAGGGTGGGCCTTACTTCTTGGTTTTGGTTTGTGACCTCCAGAGCAAATCCGTTTTGCCGTTAGCTCTTCCCTGTCCACACTTTCTCTCCACATTGAGCTCAAACGCTCATCTGGGCCTTTTTTGGAGGTGCCTCCTGCTTCTAAAAACAGCCTCCGAAACATCACGGAGGAATGGCGTGGTTAAACGCTGACCTCTGTCTGCCAAGGTCTGCTGAGAAAATGAAACATGTTACGTTGTCGGTAGTAACTAGTAGCAGGACTTCAGCGGGTTATGAGCTCCGTCCCACTGTGTTTTTATTGCTGTGACATGGTGAAGGTTTAACTATGAGGCTCAGTGTTCGCAGCACTGCTCAGTTTAAGGATGTGAAAGAGTTTGTGTTTGGTGATGCAGCTACAGTCACAGACACAAACACCGGCTTGTCTTTCAGCCACACTCACACTAACAGAGCTGTAATCAAAGAAATAGACCTTATACTGGAGTGGAAAACTGGGGCGTGGTATCAAACCTGAATACTTTGTTGGTAGCAGCTGCCTTTGTTAGATGAGAGTGTGGGGAGGTGACAGGAAGTGAGCAGAGAGACAGGGCGGTGACATGCAGCAGAGGTCCACAGCTGGACTTGAACTTGGGTTTTTACATGGTCAAAGACTCAGACACCTCGCTCCACAGGATGTGCAGAGGTTTACAGTCTCGTTTACTCTCTTTGATCTGACATGATCTGTTTTATATTTTTGGCTGTTTGAACTTTATTCATACAGAGTCCTTCTCTGGGTTCTTGTGTTTAGAACATTTGACATATGAGAACTTTGTCTTGTGTCAGATTATTTGTTGAATATTTTTGTGAGCTCAATAGAAGTATAATTTTGTTATCTGTGCTGCAAACATAGACTGTATATAAAAATGTACAAAGCATCCAGGTCTCAAAAGTGAAGCTGATGGCCAAGTGCGATACTCCTGACGGCCTGACTTCATTTCAAAAAGGGTCATTTTTCACTGTGAACTAGTCAATACATTTGTCCAACAAGTCATTCTGATGTCAATAGATGATCTTCTTAGTGATGTGGTGGTCCATCTGAAAATCATTTCATCATGAAGTAGATACTAGACTTCAAAAAGAGGAACATTTATGGGTAAGGTTAGTTTGATTGACAGGTCTGATCTCCAATGAGACCAGACTTGAACTTGAGTTTCATACACATTGGGCAGTGACCACAGGTTCAAGGGTCAGACCCGCCTCTTCACTCCTGCCTTCATATCCAAATATGGTCACTTCTGGCTCCAAAAAATACAGCATGGCGACATTTAAATGTCAAACTCAACTTCAAAACGCAAACCAGGTGCTGTCACCTTGTGATAGCATCAGAAACTCAGTGTTTCCTATTCAGCCCAACTCAAAGAAAACTTTTCAGAGCACGACTAATATGGGATTTTTCAGACTGATTTTATGTATTATGGATTGACACACACACAGAATTGACACATTAGCAACATGGTGGCATCAGAGAATGTTTGATCCAGACTGACAGTGTTTTCATGTGTATTGTGCATCAATATGTCAAGGTCAAAGTACTCTAGAAGTAGTCTCACACCTGACTGCCCACTCACTTTTCAGCCATTGGTGACAGACGAAAGAACGTTTTATTTTTGCCAGGGATTTTTTTTAACATACAGAAATAACTTAATTTTAGCTGATCATATGTTACGTTTAAAATATTGGTCTGAAAAGTAAAAGCAATAGAGTAAAAAGTGCAGTGTTTTCCTCTGAAATGGAGTGGAAGTGTAAAGTATCAGTTGTAAGAAAGTGGTAACATTTATATTATATGTTCCAAAAAATAGTTATATTGTTGCATCTCATAAAACATACATCCAATACTAATATATTTGTGTAAGGCCAGTATGGGGAGATTTTGATCTTCTTTTTCTAAACATTACTTAATATTTTGCCAGTGTGTACCTTTAAGTTTTTATATAATAATATACAGTCTAGACGTGTTGGAAGTAGCACACTGTTAGGTCCCAGTAAACATAAAAATGTAGTTATACTCAGTTGTCCAGTCATTAATAATAATTTTCACCAAACATGTCCTGGATTGTTGTGCTGTGTTTATCTTCTAAAACTTATCTGGTGTTATATAATATGTTTACTGTCCTGATGTGTTTGTGTGGAAACTCATAAAATTGATCTTGTTAATTCGTTGACATCAGAACTTCCTTTTCATAGTGTTGATCATTTACTCAGTGTTGACCATTACCCACGTGCCTGTTCCTCAAGCTTATGGACAAAAACACATAAAACCAGTACAATGTGACCCCTGTTCTCTGTCTCTGTTTCCTGTTAGATGCTGACGTCTCAGGGGTGTTAAGTGAGTCACCAACAGAAACATAATATTACAGTACTGTAGGTTCATACATGGAGACGTCTTTAAAGCTAACACTTCAGATGTGTTCTCTACATTTAGCCAATACAAAAATGATTAAACAGAGAGAAGTTGATAATGTTTCAATTATGAAATATAAAAACCTTTAATACCTAAATAATTCCTATTTAAGTTGCAAAAGAACTGATGACACTGTGAAAAGGAGGTGGTTTAAGTTTTCACACCTACAGATGTAGAGAGACAGTAAAATTCAAGCAACATTTGAGGATGTTTACAGAAATAAATGTCACATTATAAGCTAATCAGACTAATGGGGCAGTTCACCAGCAGCTTTTCAGTAACTACCACACGCACACAACATGTAGGCTCGACTTGATCTATACAGTATAATTCACTCATTTATATTCAACAGCAGCTGTGCAGTTCAAGAACATCAAGCCTGAAAGCTGTACCACAGGAAAAATACTCAGAGTGTTGTTCTGATGAGGGAGATGCAGAGCTTTAACTTGGTTTGAGAACACGATGTTCACTCAGGGGCCTCCAGCAACGCCTCGGGAATCAAACATGACAGATATTCTTTTACTGTTCCCGTGAGGACGAGCACGTAACTGTGGAGTGCTCACTGTTTTAGCTGTGCACAGCTTTCACCCTCTCCTGCTAGCGGAAATGGAGGCCCTCTAGTTCAAGTGTGAAGTCTGGGGCCTAATGAAAGACATCTGAGTGTCATTAAGGTGCCAGTTTCAGAGGATTACAGGGTCTGAGCAGAAAGACGGTGGAGGTGTCCACAGCTGGATTACTGCAGCGTTAAAACTTCTGCATATTTAAAGCAATAGATCTGAGTGCAGGAGTTTGTAGACAATGTTTGTAACATGTTGGCTTCTGCTGCACAGTGTGTGTCCTGCAGTTTCTTCTCCACGCTGCTGTTTTTACATTAATGCGATGTGTGGCTGTTTTCTGACTTTCTCTTTTGTGCCAGCGTTCAGTTTACATTTGTGGTTTTGAGTGAAATGACTCGACAACTGTTGGATGGATGGCCATGAAAGTTTGTACAGACATTCACTTCCTCCTCAGGAAGAATTGTAATAGCTTTGTGATCCCTCAAAACACGTCAAACACTTTCTAAAAACTTTGTATTTAAAGACCGACCTACACCTGCAGACTTGACCTCTTTTTTGTAGCAGATACAGTTTGTCTGCCAGTAGCAGCAGACTGGCTGCTGGAACCATTACCTCTGGAGGAATACTGTTTATTCTTGTCTCCATCCCAACAGACTCTTCATTAATCAGCTCCCAGCTGCAGATATTTGTCAGACTGCAGACTGCTGTCCTGCATCAGAGTGATTCCTCTCTCTGTGTCACAGGTGCTGCTTGGATTTTTGTAGTTTGTCCCTGAGAATTAATGTACGTGTCAGCCTTCTGTTCATTTCCAGTTTGGTCTTTTCACTGAGCAGCTAGCATTGTTCGGAGCAGTTTCCAGACTTGTTTAGCTTTTCCCAGAGCTTAGATTACAGCGATGGCCTGGTTTAGGTTTAGATCAGACACGCTTGATTCACAAAGACAATATGCTGCCGTTTTGGCAGCTCCCAACATTTTCAACTCTTTGTAACTAGGCAGTGAAGTCCTGTCCCTCCTTTCCCTCTGCTTTTCTGCCTCTGCTGGTTTCCCACTTTCCAAATATGTCATCTTCATGGCTTCTAAAGAGAGATTTGGCTGGTTTCCAGACATCTTGATACCGGCTTCCTGTGTGATCAAGTGGAGCTTCCTCTGTTTCAGCAGAGGAAGGGCAGACTCAGCAAAGACCGGGAGTTTGGGGGAGCTTACTGTACAACAGTTCCCAGCTTCGTGGACTGAGCCCTGGGCTCACATTGTCACAACCAAACAACCCCCATAGTATTCTTCAGTGTAACCTACAGTTTACCCTGGTGGTTGATGGTGAGAGCTGGGTGCTCTCACTTTCTCAACATCTACTTTTATGGGATTCACCGTGAACTGGTAAACATATGCTCCCTGAAAATGTCAGGTTTTACAGATGTTTGAGCAAAGCTTGTACAGTGTCGTGGTACAGCCTCTTACTTTAGCAGCATTTGATCGTGAATGATAAAGAATTGTGTTTATTTATCTACTGGTAAGTTGTTCATGTCTGTGTGGGGGTGAGGCAGATTTGGTTTTGTCTCCTGTGAATTAGTCCACCTTTTGGAGTGATTGCAGAGACCAGGTGGAGCACACAAGTCAGAAATAACTTGTTAGCAGTGCACGGCTATTTTCACCACAGAGATGGAGCCATGAATAGTGATCTGCACTTGGCCCCCCTCCAGAGGTTGTGGTTTTGCCTCAATTGTTTCTGTTCAACTGCTGTAGGAGAACAAGATGTGATGAAATGTGAACCCTAGTCAGTGTATTTTGGGAGCAGAGTAAAAAAAACCAAAAAAACAGGACTGTTTTAGTGTTATAGATTTTCTGACTGGGAAAGTTAGGAAGTCCGTCCAAGGCAGTGCCTCCCCCTCCAGACGTGTATCTTTAGCCTCTGTCACACACACAAGGGGAATGTTGGCAGGCTTTAGGACAACATATGTGGCTGAGTGTTTTGTGTGAAAAGCAGAGCAGGAGTTTGAAGACCAGCAACAGACTGTGTGTGGAAGTACTGATAAACCTGGAATTTAGGCAGTAGCTGTTACTCCTGTTACTCCATTAAACAGTGTGCGTGATTATGGCTCTCTGGGGGAACTAGTTTTGAAACTGCTGTAAAATATTTGACTATGTTTTATACTGTATATGTTGAATAATAAAATGGGTAGACTACTTGTTGTATAGTGAGAGTCTGAACAGTTTAGCATTCTGGTACAATGATGCATCACTGTGTTAGTTTTACACTACGTAACTTTTAACAACGTTTTAGTTTCACAAATTGAACATTTTTTGACACAAAGACCACAGCAGCAATAGTTTGTTACATTGTAATAAATGTGTGTCTACAGCAAAGTGGGTGTTTCCAACCTGTTCTGTTGTCCATAGGGGTGCAGTGTTGGTACAGTCCATCTCATACTTAGTAAACATGTAGCTACGAGCTGAAGTAACTTGGTAATGTTTGGTTCATTATAGTGTGTAGCTCAGAGAGCTGTGTGAGCACCTCAGTAACAGGTCCTGTTAGTGGTCACTACATCACTAATGGTGGTTTTCTGTGACATGGTACCTGCTCAATTCAACTCAACTCAGAGGATAGTCCCTCCTCCGTGTAGCTGGTCGTCAGGCGAAGGAGGAGAAAGCTGATGAAATAATCTTAAGAATAACTGTTGTGGTGTCACAGAAAGCAGTTTGATGAGTGTTTCAGACGAGAAATTAGTTGTTTTTACTTCAAATATGTTTTTAATCCATCAAGTTAGAGCCTGGTTTAAAAACTTGTTCCAACATTTTTCAGAGATTTGAGCTCTCACAGCTGTTTCACTGACCAGGCGCTCAGAGCTCATGTTTTTTTCAGTTGACATTTTTTTAACACTAAAGCCTGTTACTGTTCATTGGATCGATCTATTTAGTGTTTTTCCCCACGTAGTGAAAACTTGTTATTCTGACTATAACTGTGCAGACTGTGTCGGCTTTTGGGTATAAATATTTGCGTGCTGTACAGTGATGACGCAATGACGATTCCCACCAATAAGATTTTAGTACCTGCTAGCACTTGGCCGGGTCCTTTTTTGAAACTGCTGGAGAGGAGGTACTAAAAAAGTTGTACCAGGTAGTAAGATCCAGGTACTTTTTGCCAATGGAAACGGGCCACAAACCGGGTAGAGTCGAGCTGAGTTCATTAGAGTTGAGTAGATACCATGCAAGCGCTACAAGCTTCAAGTGCCTCTTGAATGTTCGTGTTTCTGAACATTGCTCTGCCACTTTCTGGTGTGATCTGACCTTTCATTTGTCTGGAATTACTCAAACAGCCTTTTCTGTGTTTCCACCGATGAGGTGCAGTTTGGCTTGGTCTATGGTTTTACTCTGAAAAGCAGAAGTGCGCCAACAAATCCTGACTAAAGAAACACAACACGTACAGAAAACTCTCACAGTAGCTAGTGTTACCTTCACACAGAGATCACAGTGTAACTGACATGGCTGAAGTTGATTCGCTGCTTTACGGCTCAGTTTTGATAAAAGCCTTTAATCCAGTGAGTCATGTTAAGGTTACCTTGACAATATTACTTCTGCACATCTTCCCAGTGATAAAACAAATGAGACCTTGGTATTTACAGTTACAATTTATGATGTCAACACACAAATAGAAACTGACACATCTGCATATTTTAGGCTAAAAATAATTGATGGCAGACTGAACAAGATGTGATAGAAACCCACTGGTGTTGCTCACTCCCTCGCTCACTTGTTCCACTACAACTCTCACTGTTCAATACTGTTATTTTTTACTGTTTTTCCACTTCTCCCAGCTTCTTCTGCTGAGGAGTAGCACTAAAACTGGAATGCTTACACTGTGTGGAAACTATGTTGACATTTCTATTCATTTGTGCCTTCATCTCTATCATCTGGAGGATTTTTCTCGTTTTTCTTGTGTGGAAAATCCACATTGGAAAGTAAATTAGATTGTTTTCACATATCAAGGTCCCAGAAGCACCAAGAGATTAAAGACACCAACATCTGTCTCATTAGTATTATCTATCACACAGGGGCTCTTTTAGCAGAGAGGGGAACATTTTAATGATCAGACCCTCTGTCACGGCCTCAGAGGGCAGCCTGATTCATTGCTTTTGTCTGCTCCGAGAGTGTCCCCCGGATGGTGGTGGGAGGTGGGGGGTGGACGGAGACACAGGCGGACACTGTTTGGTATTCTCCTTCAGTTCTGTCGGGCGGCTTGTACGTCTCACAGCTCAGACATGTTCCCCCACTCTGCGCTGTTTGAAGGGTATGCGGAGTCAAAGAGGCCAATGGTTTGGCTCTTCTCACAGTGGAGAGAGTGAACTGAGCAATTGTGTGGGTGAGAGGAGGGAGGAGGGAGACGGAGTGAGGGACGGAGGGAAGAAAATGAGAGAGAAAGAGGGAGGATGGGGAGGATGGGATGCCGAAGATATGCTGCTGACAACGCTGGAGTGACTGAACACATCTTGGAACGTTTTAATGGAATATTACTAAAATCTCCAATCCTTCAAAGTCTATAAAGACACCCTATAAACCTACTTATATTCACTTAGTTGCTTTTACTAAATAAACAGCATATCAACTACTGTACATCTAGAAGAGGGGGGATCAGTGGAGACTAAAAAGCTAACTCAGCACAGGCGAGGAAACCCTGTGAGCTCCTTTCTGGACTCCACGCTACCCCTTTCCCCTCCGAGCTGTGCACCGCCCTTTCCTGTTTTTCCTTCTTTTCCATTCCCTCTTTTCACAGGCTGAGGAGAACAGCCACTCTGGGCCAGGGAAGCACCGGGCCCTCTGTTACAAAGAGCACAGTGACTCCGAGCTGCCTCCACTTCTTTACTGCTGCAGTGTAAGCTTCACTGTGTCTCGCTGCTTCTCCCTCCCTGACTCCGCTGGTCATTATTCACGGCAGTGCTTGCTGAAGTAAGTACTTCTAAGCACTTGCAAATGCAGCTCAATTTGAAAGCGGAGTAAATCCAGTCTTTCACAGCTCGGGTCAGTGTGGCTCAATTAGACGGGGTTTTCTACGCTGCAGGGGTTTGGAAACCAGTGGGTGGACAGTGGGAGGCTAAAACAAGAAAGGCGTGTTTGTTTTGATAACTTGAACCTCACTGATATGGGATTGTTGAGACTGCTATCATTTTTTAGGCAACGGTTGGATTCACTAATACATATAAATTTTTGCTGATTCTGATTTTGTTGAAAAAACACGTGCAGGAGGATGATGTCTACAGTCTGAGACTATAAGATTTAAACAAACAAGTTTGAAATGAGTTGCATGTACATGGTTTCTGCCTTAGTTTAGGTTTCAACTTCATAAGTTCTTTCAAGTTAAAGACTATTTATCATAAATATACATTGTAGACAACTTCATCACCGTCTTTTCAGAAGTTGTCCCACTCTTTGCTTTCTGGTCACTGTCACTTTACAGTGGTGGTGAGAGAGGAAGGAGGTTTTTATCTTAACCCCGAGAACATGTGAAAAATAACTATACCTAACTATAGCATGAAAATGAACGAAATGAAGTAAGAAGAAAGAGAAGAAATCTGTATTTGTCATTGTAGCACGCTGCACACGGTACACACACCCACACAATGAAATTTCATACAGGGCCCCCTAAACAGTTCACACACATATATGCATTTAAATAGGGGCCCCGTAACAGGCGTGGAGAGGGCACAGGGTGCGGGCGCCACCATTCATCCGGCACACCAGGAGCAGTTGTGGGGGTGGTGCCTTGCTCAAGAGCACCTCAGCAGTGCCCTGGAGGTGGACAGGTCCCTCTCCAGCTTCCAGTCCACTCTCTGAGTTTCCATCTGCGCTGGGACTTGAACCGGTGACCCTCCGGTTCCCACCCCGCTGAGCCACTGCCGCACCTAGAACAGAGGTGGGCAATCCTGGTCCTCGAGGGCCACCATCCTGCATGTTTTGGATGTGTCCCTCTTCCAACACACCTGATTCAAATGATCAGCTCATCATGAAGCTCTGCAGAAGCCTGATAATGATCCTGGTCATTAGAATCAGGTGTTGGAAGAGAGACACATTTAAAACATGCAGGATAGTGGCCCTCTGGGACCAGGACTACCCGCCCCTGCCCTAGATGAAGTGCATTACTGGAAGTATAAAGTAGTAACATTGTTTTTTATATAATCTGAAAAAAGTTCTTATATCTACATCAGAAAACACACACATCAATACTGATATTTGTGAATCAGCTGACTAATGTATTGATCAGGTCATATTTGTCTCTAACAAGGAGGTTATGTTTTCTACATCGCTTTGTGTGTCCGTTTGTTATCAACATTGCAGACAAGCCTTTAACAGATGTTGGTGAATGATTATTATTGTTATTTTAGAGATAGGGTCTCACACATGTATTATACCTAAGCAGAGGTTTCTGCTTTCTACTTATTACAATGCACTGCTGGGTGATTTATTGAGGGTCTTTCATGTGGTCAGTACCTACCCGCAGGTAGGTAACTTTAGCTCGCAGCTGTCTGCAGACATCAGGCTGACATCAAAAGTCCCAACCAGCACTAGCACATGGATTGGTACACTCAGGAGATGAATCCCATAATCTGATAATTGAGTCACCCCTTGTTAAACACTTAATAGCAACAAAGTGGATAACTGGGTCGTGTGAATCAGTGTTAGAAGTCCAGCATCCTCACGTCATGGGTGTTACAGCTCACATTTCCCCACAGTGCAGTAACAGTATTACAGGTTGCTATCCTGGTCAGGCAGTGTTCAGTCCCTCAGGAATGCCTGAGATGCTCGGCCCGTTTTAGTCACGCACCACAGCGTCTGCCATGCATCACCTTCTCCTGCCAACTGATAGAGCTTTGGAAAGTCCGTAAAATGCCGGGTGGCCGTTAGTCACAGCTCAGGTGTGCGTGACAAGCGAAGAGGCGTTGAGGAGTACAGTGTGCACGTACGTGTGCTGGGGTCTGAGGGACACGAGGAATGTGGAAGTGAGATAAACTGCTTCACTGTAGAAGAATAACCAGAGCTGCTCCGTCTCACCGTCGTCTGGGATTTATCTTCATTCCTCTGTTTTCCATCTACAAATACATTTGAGCATTGTGGTCGTTATGCAAACAGCTCTGTAATAGTTCTCATCCCTCCCTGCCACACATCAGCTGTTTTGATTCATATCTGTGTCACAACAAAAATATTCAAGCTGTTTATGAACGTTTACTCATCAGGGCATGCACGTCTCAAATCTCATCAATCAAACTAACCGTTATTTATAGTGAAGTTACTCAATGATACAAGATAATGTTCTTGGCATTTTCTCACTTGGTAAAAATTGATATGTATGGTTTGTGAGCGCGGTGAGTTTCCTGGAACTCGGTTCTCCCACAGAGGAGAAGAGTTTAAGGCCGTCGTCAGGGAGTGTTGGAGATGTTGTTTTTCCCGACTAAGCAACTATTACGATATGAAAACACAGGGAAAACTTTGCATTGTGGATGCATGAAGGGTAAAATGCAAGTGCTGCTGTTTGGAAAACTCAGGAGATCTCTTCTTCAAATTAAGGTCAATAATAGCTAAACAATTTTTTATTATTATTTATTTTTTTACACACACAGTCTCCACATGTAGACACAGATATTTTAACCATGCAGCCTCCCAGGATTGATGAAGGTAGATCTTCAACCAGTCAATCAATAGATGAATGGTTTGGCTGTACTTTTCTGTCAGTGTGAAAACACAGGGACAAACAGAGTAGTATGTCAATTTTAAATAATCACTCAAATAATTGTTTGGGTAGAGCAGGGGTGCTGAATGCTGGTCCTCAAGAGCCCCTACCCTGCATGTTTTAGATGTTTCCTTCTTCCAACACATCTGATTCAAATGATCAGGTCATCATTAAGCTCTGGAGAAACCTGATAACGATCCTGATCATTAGAATCAGGTGTGTTGAAAGAGGGAAACACCTAAAACATGCAGGATAGGGGCCCTCGAGGACCCTGGAGTAGAGTTTTTAAGCTTTGGGTGTTTTATGCAAATTTTAAGTTAGAAGACAATGCTAATACTGTGCTAACATAATGTGAATTCAGAGGTTTGACCGATTGAAAATTGAACATTTTACCCATAGATTGTACACAGAAATGAACAAAGATATTCGGTGTAAAAAATGAAGCCAATGCAGAAGTGCAGAAAAGTGCAATACCGCTGATGGCCACTAAATGCTGGCTCCAAACAGCCAGCAATAATCATCATCCATAATAATTAACCAGGACATACTTGGTCAAAACATTTTTCTTCCACAAGTTATTGTGATGTCACAGCTAAAATCAACAAAATAAATCACAACTAAATATTAGGCTTCAAAAAGAAGAATATTTCATTTCTGGCTCCAGAAAACCAACACACCGATGTTCAGATGGCTTCAGGACACACGTCCACAGACCAACAGGAGACGTCACATTAGCATCATCCATTCTATGTACAGTCTGTGATTTTATCCACGTTGACTAAAACCACCTTAAAAGGCAGGGGAGTTGTTTTTGTGACTTCTGGTCTCCGGTTTTTGAAGGCAGCATAACATCCTCCTCCGAGCCCTTTCTTGGGCTGCTGTCTGACTTCAGCTCTATATTTTATTATAGTTTTTACTAAGCATTCCTCAGCACAGCTGCTAAGCTTCATGAGATTTAAGACAACATGGTTATTTTTCTAACCCGACACCTCGCCGGAGTTTTATAGCCGTAGTTTGCATTTGAATGATTCCTTGGAACTGTGAACCAGAGCTGCAGACCGAAGCCCAGCAGGAATGAAAGGAAAATATCTGAGTGTGTGGTTTTGTTATAAGAGGAATGTGAACCTGAATTCTTTCATTGTAAGCCTGGTTTTCATCGGAATCGGTGCAATTGTGCAGATCGACTTTAAAAATAACATCACGAAACTCTCTTAGTATCCGAACCTGCTGCAGATCGCTCCTTACATTTAGTTGTGCGTACATGAATACTGTGATCTCTTTAATCTCTTTGATGTGTAGCTTCAGTATGGTGGCGGCGGTGGTGGTGGTGGCATGACAGAGGCTGAACCAGGTTAGATGTGGTTTTTATCTCACATGGAAGTACAACACACACTGCCCATGTAGAGCAGTGGAGATTCAAGCCCAGCTGATCTAATCTGGGGGGCTGCAGACAAGCCGTCTGCCCCTCTGTGTCTATATAAACGGATACACACACACACACACACACACACACACACTCTCTCACACACTCACACACTCAGGAATGCATCAGTCAACGCCGCACACACTG
The DNA here is from genome assembly GCA_900323345.1 of Pseudochromis fuscus. Classification (NCBI taxonomy): domain Eukaryota; kingdom Metazoa; phylum Chordata; class Actinopteri; family Pseudochromidae; genus Pseudochromis; species Pseudochromis fuscus. The sequence continues at coordinate 70,344 of OOFC01039997.1, forward strand.
AGCCTGCTTCACCACAGTGTAAGGGAATGCAGCCTTTTAATGGAGCCTCTATGAATAGCCGGCAGCCGCCCAGTGGTCGAAAAAAGTAAAGAAACAAGGTTTTGTCACTTTATCACTGTCTAGCTTTAATTTAAACCTCATGCTTCATTATCTAGTGTGGTAGGCATTAGCTTCTGTGGAGATCCTCTGAGAAATGACTCCCCATGAGTGTGTGATTTATGGTCAGGCAGGATATCGGCTTTACATTCCACATGTTAATTAGATTCGGCACATGCTGATCCCTCGCTGGCCGCTGCACCTTAATACAGCATCAGGACATTGATTCGGTGTCTCTCTGTAGGAGTCTTCCCAGCTGTGGCCCGCTGGAGCTGCCAGTAAGAGGCAGGGAGAGTCCCACATGCATGTCAGCGCTGACTAAATCTTTTGAGATGGCAGCAGCAATGGAGAATTCATATTGACAGGGAGGCATCACAGAAAATCCCTCGTCCCATCAGTGCACTGCATAAATATAATCTCAGCTCAACAAGGCTGTGACCTCAAACTCAAGGAAGTCTTCTGAGGCGTTTTTAGCCACGCTAGCAGCTCGACCTCATGGATAGCAGAACTGGGATGTTGGTTCAAAGGATTGCAGGGAAATGTTGTACAGTTACTCATGGTGAACAGACAGTGTAAGTGTAATAACCTCCATCAAGGAAGTTACATGTTTTGGTGTTTTGTTTTGTTTTTAAGGTAGAAAAATCCCAAATATATTATAATGAGCAAATGTTTTAATTCATAACTTTGTCACATCTTACTGGATTTTGGTGAAAATGTACCAACACACATATGCAGGATGATAATGTCTCCAGTCTGAGACAGTTTTGCTCTGTTACGTCTTGGCAGATGTTTGAACTCTCTGGGTTTTAAACTATGGCCAACTGTACCAAACAAACACATTATTTACTCAGAGATCAATGATGACAAGTGTCAGTACAAAATTAAGAAAATTAAGACCAGATTGGAGCTATGTAATTTCTTGTTATTTTGGACCTAAAATAAGATGCACTGTCCTTTGGTGAGGCTGGATCCATTGAAGTGAGCAGTGATGTATTCTCTGAACTCCAAACAACGACACAGTTTCCTGGATATCAGACTTGGATTATGCCTAACAAGAGGTTTATGCTCTCTGAGTGCGTTCTAGTTTCATAACTTTTTCAACCTGTGCATAAGTACATGTTTGCAAAGCCACTACTGAGGCTGTAGACTATTCTCAAATCCACCTTTCAGTGCAGAGGCCCAACAGTCCTCTTATCATTAGTAAGTCATGAGCTTTGCATTAGGAGTAACAAAGATG
>OOFC01039997.1:72043-127549 GCA_900323345.1 Pseudochromis fuscus
CACAGATGGTACCTACAGGATGAGTTATAACAACTGTGGTGAAGTAGTGATGCTATCAAGTTAGTTTTTACTCACATAATTGTAATTATTGAAAAAAAGCACTTTAAATGTCCCATACACCCGCACATTAACATTAGTCATATTAAAAACCTTCATCTCAAAACAACCTGTGCATAAGTACATGTTTGCAAAGCCACTACTGAGGCTGTAGACTATTCTCAAATCCACCTTTCAGTGCAGAGGCCCAACAGTCCTCTTATCATTAGTAAGTCATGAGCTTTGCATTAGGAGTAACAAAGATGCATTGATATGGCTGACCAAATGGCCTGCAGTCAGACAGGGGATCAATATACACGACAAGAGAGGGGTCCACTCCAGGGAGCTGATGCTATTTACAGTAAAAGGGAAAAAAGGCAGTGCACTCCAGGCTACAGCTGGCTGATGTGACTGTGTGTGTGTGTGTGTGTGTGTGTGTGTTTGTGTACATGTTTGCGTGTAAAAGTAGTCTGAATTGAATTAGTCGGCTGTTACCCTGTGACCGACTGAGTACAGCCAAGCCCCCGTCACTGGGTAATTTATTACCTCCAATTATAACTGGGCCATTTACAGATTCAATCTGTCATCTCTCGGAGACTCGCTCTCTCTCTCCTCTGAACCCTTTGGTCTGGGAAATTTCTAATTCAAACATCCAGGCCACCAAGCTGACTGGTTATGATTTTAATAAAGATATAGTTACAAATGGCATATTGCTTTTCAGTAATTGTGTTTACGTTGGCACAGCAACACTTTAAAATGTCTTTTCTTGTGTGTGTTTTCAGATGGACCTGAAGCTGATCTTGATGTCCACGTTGTTAGGACTCTTTTGTTACTGTAATGCTCAGAAAGGTAAGACTCTCCATCAGTCTTGATGTCATTCCCTTGATGTCAGCCTGTGTATTGGACATACTGTTCATATTCCCTCCTTGGAGAGAGTCTATTTCCTTTAGCTTGATGATGTCACCGACCAGAGCCAGGACAGCTCCACCTCAGCATCACAGTGGATAATGGAAAAGATGGAATATTCCGTCTCAGTCTCCAGTTACCATCGAGCCGCACACTGTTCCAGATGAACTGATGTGTAAACACGGGGGGCTTAACAGGGCCGCTTACTTTGCAGGGACTGCACTAAACCCCTGCTCCCCCTGACTCCGCCTCTTCTCTCTTTGTTTTCCATTTAGAGGGGAACGAGTGTGTCGATGCCAACGCCAGATTCTGCGGGGAATGCATCCAGGCTGGAGCCAAATGTGGCTGGTGCAAAGATCCAGTACGTGAATCAAGGCTGTCAGCTGTATTTACGACTGACAAGTACAGTTTGATGCCATATGTGACAAAAAGCTTGTAGCTTTAAATGGTGTTAATTTTGTAGAGTAACTCTTTAAGCTATGACTTATCAGGAAAAAATGAATGGAAGGAGTCTTTAAATTATCCGTTTTGTTCATCAGTCTAAAATTATTATTTTTTTCTTATATGATATAATACCAATGAAAGCAATGACGCTTGAAGCAAATTTTTAGCGTTTTTAATTTCAACATAGGCAAATTCCTTCATTTCCCATAGTGCAACTCAACATCATCTTTAATTAGACCCTTTCTGGCGATTAATGTGTACGTAGTTCAAACTCCATCCCTTGAGTTTGTATGTCCATGACGATATCTTAGCTTAGACTTGACAAAGCTCTGCTGCAGCAGCAAAACAACCTTTTCAGACTGTTTGGCAAAAACAACTTAACTTATAAAATTTATGGATAATTTATTTTCTCACTGCGCTGTCACTCCTAGGACTTCCTGAAACAGGGTGAGACTGTGTCGACCCGTTGTGACGAGGTGCAGTCTCTGATCAAAAAGGGTTGTCTCGAGGCAATGATCGAGAACCCACATGGAGAACAGAAAGTCCTCAGGAACAAAGCAGTGACGAATCGCAGAAAGGGAGCAGGGCAACTGAAGCCAGAGGACATCACTCAGATCCAGCCCCAGAAACTCTCCCTCACCCTTCGATCAGGTGTGAAGACATTTTAATAGCGCTGGTGTTGATTACTTATTACTTACTGGTTGCTGTGACACTTGGGAGTGATTTTAATTGTGGTACCTTTTATGTAGGTGAGCCCCAGACTTTTAACTTGAAGTTCAAACGAGCAGAAGATTATCCCATCGACCTGTACTACTTGATGGACCTGTCCTACTCCATGAAGGATGATCTGGAGAACGTCAAAAACCTGGGAACCAGTCTGATGCTGGAGATGTCAAAGATCACCTCTGACTTCAGGATAGGTGAGAATCAATCAATGCTTCATTTATATTTGGCTCATCTATATTTATACTGCTTAGTTATACAAGCAAAGGGAAGATAACTGGAATGCACTGCTACAATCTGTTAATTTACACCCTCTTGGTTTACAAAACATTTTGCATTTTTTGGTTTTCATTGACCCATTCACACACACACCACACACAACAGTGGCAGAGCTGCCATTGGTCCTCAGCTGCCATCACGGACAACTTGGGGTCCAGTGTCTTTCCCATAGACTAATTCAAAAAATGGGCGTGGCCTCAGTGATGTCACCCATTGGTTTGTGGACTACTATTTGAAGCCTAGAGTCTGGCAGCTGGTTGTCACTAGTTTGTTTTTTTGGAGCCAGAAGTGACCATATTTGGCCAAGAGGGCAGAGCTAGAGAGCAACAAGGGGGCGGGGCTAACACACTATTTGAACCATTCACCTTTTTTTGGTGACCGCATTGATCTGGTGTATAGGGTCTGTGGTCATTTGCCAAAGGACACTTCAGCACATGGACAGATTGACCCACTAACCACCTGAATTACAGGATCAGAAAGGCTTTTTATTTGAGCTAAACCCCCCCAAAAAACCAAAATATTAAAACCTTCTAATGGAGTTTCTAGTGCAGCTTCTCAGGTTTTCACAATGTAAGTGACAATATACAGGTTTTAAAGTTTTTAATTCCAAAATGTGGAACAGGACTATCCTCCAAATGTAAGCAAGAGAAATAAGAATATTACTGATAATGTAAATATTACATTTTCATAATAATATCTTTTGACATCATCATCTACAATCAGGATGGTTCACATGTAAATATGAGGTGAAGGTTGGGATCCGTTTTGTCGGGGAGGACTTTGAAAACCCAGAAAGTAGATGGACTGGCTTGTGTGTTTAGTAGCTCCCAGGTTTGAAAGAGCTCGATCTGACCTGCACAAACAAACCAAAGAAGTAAACACTTGAGAGTTTGTTGACCTCCTCTGAATTAATTCGGTGTCGACTTACCCTTCGACTGGATCACCCACTCTCAACCCAGACATCTTGTTAAGCCTTCAACCCAAATCTCTTGTTGACTTTTCGGTTAACTCGTTTAAAGTGAAAGTCTGAGCACAACCTTGTTTTCAAAGGTTTTGGTTCCTTTGTGGAGAAGACAGTGATGCCTTACATCAGCACCACCCCGGCCAAGCTGCTGAACCCGTGCACCGGCGACCAGAACTGCACCAGCCCGTTCAGCTACAAGAACGTCCTGAAGCTGACCAGCGACGGCAAGAAGTTCAACACCCTGGTGGGCCAGCAGCACATCTCCGGAAACCTGGACTCTCCTGAGGGAGGCTTCGACGCCATCATGCAAGTGGCTGTGTGTGGGGTAAGCGAAAAATCCTGTGGGAAATATTCACAATCAGATTCACGATTTAACATATTTTTCCCACCATCGTGGCACTTGCTTGGAGGGATATAGCAGCAGTAAAAGTGTTTATGTGGTGATGTGTGAAAAAGATTTTATGAGTCTTTGGTGTTTACAAGGTGATTTTTGGATGTTATGATAATCAGAAGTGCATGTGTCACATTTTATGTTGCTAAAATACCTGCTTGTTTTTTTTAGTGGCGATATAAAGCTGGTAGCAAACAAGCCTTAACTAATAATGTGATTATTTCTTTATCAGGAGCAGATTGGTTGGAGGAATGTGACTCGTCTGCTGGTGTTCTCCACTGATGCTGGTTTCCATTTCGCCGGAGATGGCAAACTGGGTGGCATCGTGCTGCCTAACGACGGAAAATGTCACTTGGAGGACAACATTTACACAATGAGCCACTATTATGTAAGTAGTAAGTTTCAGTGGTGCTCATACTGTGAAAGATGACTTGTGTCTACTGTGTTGACATTTATCCTCCATCTTCTTTCCCAGGACTACCCCTCCATTGCTCACCTGGTTCAGAAGCTGAGCGACAACAACATTCAGACCATCTTTGCGGTCACTGAAGAGTTCCAGCCTGTTTACCAAGTTAGTTTTTTCAGTTTCTATCCAAAACGCATATGCATACTCATTATGTTTTCACCTGCTTTGGTTTGTTTGTTTGTTTGTTGCAACACAAAAGAAAAACTTTTTTTAGAGAATAAACAAATTATTACATTTTGGGAAAGATCAGAGGAAGGCATCCTGTCCAAAATAATCTATTGTAATGGGCCAACGTTAACAAAATAGATTTGCTATTTCACCACAAGAGGGCAGCAGTGTTCAGTCTATAGCATCAGTACAGCTGGCTCATGCCTTGATGGAGGTTTGTGCTTTCTGAGTGCTTCCTAGTTTGTCCTCTAGTTCGTGAGCATACTCTTCCTCATTGCTTCTATCTGCATATGTGTGTTTGGAAGATGTCCAGTGCTTAAAAACTCTGCTCAGGCATCTGCTGCAAGTTAATGGTAGCTGCCCCTTGAAGTTTTGATTGTTTCCTTCTGCTGAGCTGTTGCTTTTCAAGCCCAGTTTAACCCAGCTTCATCTCAGTCTGTCCAGCTTTGTTCAGACATTCAGTTCAATACTGAAGTAGTCCAGCATGCACCAGTGATGCAGCGATCTCATGAAGTGAAAGCTGAAGTTTAATGAATGAAATGGTTAAAGCTGTATATTTTTGAGCAGTAACATGATAAATTTGTATTAAACTGCAGCTGAAACAACAACCTGTGAAAATCCATTAAAAGTCTTCTTGATCTTGTTTTGAACTTTTCTTCTCTTCTTAGGAGCTGAAAAATCTGATCCCAAAGTCCGCAGTGGGCACTCTGTCTGCCAACTCAAGCAATGTAATCAACCTCATTATAGATGCTTACAACGTAAGTACATTGTTGCTTTTATAAAACTTTGATCAAGTTATCATTTACTCACATGAGCCACATTAAAGCATTTAGCATTCTGAGCGAGCTGGAACACAACATGGATTCTCATTTAATACTCAGCTAAGCCTTTGTGTATTGTACACTGTCAAAACAAAGCTACCAGATGACATTCCAGTGCAGGAAATAACAACATTCACTTTGTTATCTGTTGGTTTTTGGCAGTCTCTCTCATCCGAGGTTATTCTGGAGAACAGCAAGCTTCCAGAAGGAGTGACTATAGCGTACACATCCCGCTGTAAGAATGGAGTGGTTAGCGAGGGAGAAAGTGGACGGAAGTGCTCCAATATCTCCATCGGAGATGAGGTAAGAATTGATTTTTTTAAGGCTTTTACAAACCTACAGCCCCAGTGTTTTGCTCAGACTTCTGAGTCAGACTTTCTCCTTCATGCCTTTGTTCCCAGGTCATGTTCAGTATCAGTGTCACATCAAAGGGCTGTCCGAAAGACGGCAAGTCTGAGACCATCAAGATAAAGCCCCTGGGATTTACAGAGGAGGTGGAGATCACCCTCAATTTCATCTGTGAGTGTGAATGCCATAAGGACGGTGTCGAGAACAGCCAGCTCTGCCACTATGGTAATGGAACCTACGAGTGTGGAGCCTGCAAGTAAGTTCAATTCCTCTGTCTGTGCAATATCATCAAGTCTCATATTTAGTATTTATAAATACCCATAGACTGTATATAGAAATAGATGCAGCAGCCAGGTGTCACAAATGAAGCCAATGTAGTGCAATACCACCAATAGCCATAGATGCTGACTCCATAACGCTCCAGTTTGCTTCAGTTCAGTAATTGTCATTTCCAATCAAGAAATACATCATTCTGATGTCATTAGCTAAAGTCTTCTTCTCAGTGATCTGGTCCATCTGAAAAAAACACATCATTAAGTAGACATTAGGCTTTGGAAAAAAAAGGAAAATATTGGTATTTAATGAGACCAGACCTGAACTCAAGTCTCACACATGTTGGGCAGTGTCTGTGGGGCCAAGGGTAAGCCCCGCCCCCTCGCTTCTCCCTTGATATCCAAATATGGTCGCTTCTGGTTTCAAAAAGCCAACATGGCAACAATGAAACACAGAAGTGCTGTTTAAAAAATGCGAGTCCACAAACCAACAGATGGCGTCACATTAGCTTCATCCATTCTTTATACAGTAGTGTTTTAAAAACCTCAGAATCACAACCTCTCCCTCTGTCTCAGGTGTAACGAAGGTCGTGTTGGAAGACAGTGTGAATGCAGCAGCAACGACGTGGCCACAGAGGACATGGACCGGACCTGCCGTAAAGACAACGGCACTGACATCTGCAGCAACAACGGAGACTGCGTGTGCGGCACATGCGAGTGCAAGAAGAGAGAAAACGCCGACGAGAGGTACAGCGGTCAGTACTGCGAGTGTGACAACTTCAACTGCGACCGCTCTGGGAACAAACTGTGTGGAGGTGAGTTCACTGCAGAGAGGATCTGTCAGCATAGTCCAGAACAAAACCTCATAGTTTTCACCTCCATTGTTTTTTTTAGGGCACGGACGCTGTGAGTGTAGAGTGTGCGTCTGTGACCCCATGTGGACTGGAAGCGCCTGCGACTGTTCTCTGGATGAAAGCACGTGCATGGCCAGCAACAAGCAAATCTGTAACGGCAGGGGGTCGTGTGAATGTGGCACTTGCAAGTGTACTGACCCCAAATTCCAGGGTCCAACATGTGAAACCTGCCCTACCTGTCCAGGAGTCTGTACTGAGCACAAGTAAGTCTGAAATGTACAAACACAGCTGGTTTTCCATATATTACTGATTTGTACTGTTTCATTTAAACCAAGAAAAAAGAAAGCAAATCACAAGTTGCTGTAATTGTTCCTCTTGACCTTGGATGATCCCCTTTGTTGACCAACACTATGAAAAAAGAGTTGGAAAAAAACAAGGGATTAAAATTCAGTTGAAATAAATCCACAGCTTCAACAGCTTGAATTAGGCCACTGAAGTTACAGCATGAAACCCCCTCCCTCCCTTTGTGTCTGCTTTTCCTTCCTGATCCACAGCAGAGGGGCGTCCACTGCCTGGACCCTCTGCCCCTAGGACCAGGCAGAAACCTACACATCAATAATAGGTCATCTGTAAATATTATTTTAGATAATAATAATAATAATAAAAAAAGTTCTGATAGCTTAATATATGTGAAAACTAAATTGTTGCATCACATGCAGAGGAAAAGGAAAAAACATCCTAAAACAGAAATGTCTCTTTATAAACCCGACAAAATGAATACAGCCTTGTTGTGAGACAGTGGACGTCCTTATATTCGTCCTTATATTCCACAATGGGTCAAAGAGAAGAAGCTGCAGGGAGCTGCAGTTTGTCTTTAATTCAAACCAGGAAATGATTCAATTGTTTGTAAAGCGTGGAGCTCTGTAAAGGGAACTCTGCCTCTAATGTAATGAGGAAAACTAAGTCATGAACCCGCCGTGTAAGGTCATACCCACTTTACCTAGCTACATCAAGGCGGTTCAGGCCTCCTATTAGCTTTGGCTGAACTTTAAAACATTTCTTTGTCCAGAGGAACTTTGGCTTTTGTCCCCAATCTGTCATCTTCTATAAAGGTTTTTATTCATGGCCATTACAAAGAGGAGGGATGATTACAGGAACCATTCTTTCACTATACACCTGGTATGCTGGCATTGGATTGAGAGTATTGAAAGTCCCAAACCGTTCCTTTATACTTGGCATTATACACTCACAATTAAAGAGTCTTCCTGGAAAGAAACACTGAATATATGAGCACATGCAGAACATAGTTTCATTCACCTCCTTTTATGGGGTGGAGGCAGGAGGTTTGGAGACAGATTTCTGAAAACCTGGGCAAACAAAGCTAAAACTTTCTGCATTATTATACCCAACAAGGTGTAAATGAAACTCTGGATGTTTATCTTCACTGCTTATTAGTAACACCAGCCCTCTGTTCCCTGCAGAGAGTGTGTCCAGTGCCGCGCGTTCGGCACCGGCGAGAAGAAGGACACGTGTGAGAAAGACTGCAGCTACTTCAGCCTGATCAAAGTGAAGGACAGGGACAAGCTGCCCCAGCCCAACGACGCCTCCTACCCCGTCATGCACTGTAAGGAGAGGGACGCCAACGACTGCTGGTTCTACTACACCTACGCCGTCAACAACAACACGGAGAAGGAGGTCCATGTGGTGGAAACGCTGGGTAAGTGGGAGGCTGGGCTCTCGTGAACCAGGGTGTGGAAGGTTTCTGTTACAGAGGAGGCTAATTACAGGGGCTGTGGCGGCTGGGCAGCAAAAATAGGTCTTTTGTTTATTCACATACAGGCGTGTGATGGTGTGTTTCTCCCAGGATCGTGTTATTTTTTGTACCGTTATTTCAAGCTGCCTAAACACCCTGCTCCGTTTCAGACTGCCCCTCCGGTCCTGACATCATCCCCATCGTGGCGGGTGTGGTCGCAGGCATCGTCCTGATTGGCTTAGCCCTCCTGCTGATCTGGAAGCTGCTGATGATCATCCACGACCGGAGAGAGTTCGCCAAGTTTGAGAAGGAGAAGATGAACGCCAAATGGGATACGGTGAGTGTTTGGAACTGTGAGCGACTCTGTGAAAGACGAGTAAAATAAATGTTTTTGATTCTTGGCGGAGGTTTCGGTTAAGTAATTCAAATGTGAAAAACAGGTGTTGTTAAGCGAGGCACTGTCAGGGAGTGAAGTTGTGAAAGCCATTTGTTGTTGGTAGCAGCAGATGAGATTCACAGACTTGTTGATATCACTATGATGTGTCTCGCTCCCACTCTTCAGTCTCACAGCTGCCGACGGGGATCAGATTTGTTGCTTTTGAGCCGCGCTCAAAATAAAAAGGAAAAACTTTGGAGACCGTGTGGACTTTTTTGGGAATGCTATGCACACTGAGCATAGTTGGACATTTTCCGGGGAGTGGCCTCAGCTGCTCCCCTCCCTGCTTCCTCTCCTGTGTATCTTCATCAGCCAACATCAATATGACAGAAAACTGGATTTCAGCATCCTCTCATGTTCAGTACTGTTGCTCCATCTAGTGGAGGGAGTTGGTCATAGTCACAGTGACTGTTGATTTGAGGGAGCAGATGTCAGTAATCAGCAGCGAGTCCACTCTGTGTGTTGGGGTCTTTCTTATTACTGTGGGCAGGGCAGCGTATGTCTCCACATCCCTTTAATTTTGAGAAATGAGAGATGATTACTGAGTAGTGTTTCCTGACTAGATAAAATTACTGTATTTCAAAAACACAGCATGAGCATCTTTCTATTTTTATCTATAGCCTGAACAGAGTTTTTGGTTTTAGTATATTCAGATAAATCACCTCTTTTTTTTTTATAGTATCACATAATCTGGGAGGGAAGTATGACAGAAATACATACACACATAAAAATAGCATATAGTGTCTGCAACAGCATGAATGGATTACAGTGGCGTCCAGAGACAAAGTCTGTGTTTAAAGTAACTGGTATTAGTATTTCTTGTTACAACAGGGCCTTGGTCAAACGTAGGGACAACCTCATTAATTGTTTTCATTCCTTACCTTTTATTCTGAAATATATATCTAATTTATTTCTTTTGGTATTTTCACACTTTGCAGCTGAAATTACACGACTGCAAAACTACATTTGTTGTGAATGTAGTCAGTGAAATACGTCTGACAGCAGAATATTTCTGCCTTATGAAAATAAACCACAGGGATTCATTCAGGATTTTCTATTTTTCTTTAGTATGTGTTTATATTTGAGAGGTAGTTTTAAGAAGAGTGAGGGTAACCAGAAAAAAAAGAAAAAGATGCGAAGGAATGCAGACAGGAAGTGGAGTTAGGGTGCTGTGGTAGGTCATGGTAGGAGCCTGTCTGCAACCAAGGGCCCATTGTCTCAGTGCTCAGTGAGGGTTTCCAGTTGAATCTCTTATGTTTCTTATTGTCCTTTAATCACTCTCACATGCTTTTATTCTTTAATTCTTTTCACTGCATTTTCATTCATTTTATTTTGCCTTTCTACTCTTTTTTTCTGTGCTTTTGTTTCCCTGCTGAACTCTCCCCTGTCCTCGTTCTCTACCTGTAGCAAGAGAACCCAATATACAAGAGTCCAATCAATCAGTTCCAGAACCCAAACTATGGACGTAAAGCTGCTGCCCTTTAAGTTTGTATTTCTTTTCCTTTCTGCTTGTTTTTCCTGCATGGGCTGTTTATGTGTGTGTCCTGATTTCACTCTGCTGTCTCCTTCTTTCATCTGCCTGTCTTTTTTTTATAAGTGCTGAGTAAACTTACAAACCACAGACCCACAGGAAGAGTAATATTGCCTATTCAGATAGAAAAAGCATGAGTGTGCTGTGACAATAAAGAAACAATAAAGCTGAAATATCACAAAATTTGATGATATGAGTCTTTGGGGAACAAATACCAGAACTTTGCCTGGTAAGTTTTTCATCTGTGTAAACATGAGGGTTCATTTGTACCTCCTGATTTTGTCACAAAAGCATGGCGGTGTGCAAATTAAAAATCCTGTGTACCTTATGTGATCATGTTTTATTACTGCGTTCCATGTAACCAGTTATTTTGGGTGTGATTTGGTGAAAATATCAGAAGAAACTAACACACAATATTCCATATGGTTTGAGGAATTTTGAAAATATGATTGTAATTTCAGTTGTTTTGTTTTTTTCCTTTCAGGGTGAAAATCCAATCTACAAAAGTGCCGTCACAACTGTGGTCAATCCCAAATATGAAGGCAAATGATGGCTTTGTAGTTTTCACTGAACTCTGCTTTCAAGTATCTGACAGCTGCAGTATTCACCGTAGGGTTTGGAGGGTCTGACGGGAGCACGTGGTGGAGTTTCTGTGCATTTTTTTTTTCTTGTCGCTTTATCACTATAATGTATCATTTGGCCACTGCGTCTGTATTTTTACTAACACTTATGATTTATATGCTCTTGTTGTATTTTTAGATGTACAGTATACAGTATGTGTATATACTTTTAAGTTGCAGATTTGCAGAAGTTGATGAAATGATTTTTTTTCCTGCCACTGGACTGGTATGACCAGAGGATTTAGCTTCTTTTTTTTCTTAACAACACAATGTGGACACTATGGATATACAACATATGTACAAGGATCCTTCAGCTTCTGTCTCGCTCCGACACTTTTGTCTCTTCGTCTCTGTGCACTGACTTCTTTTCTGTGTTCCAGACAGGACCTGAGTTTATTATGTAAACTTTCAGCTATAGCAGCACATTATGATGTCGATGTGTGTGTGTGTGTATGTATACATAAATATATATATATAAGGAGAACAACTGCAAGAACACAAAGTATTGAACAACACTGGGCATTCAACTTTGATTGGACACATGTTGAATCACAGTAGATTATGCAGTGGTTGTAAATGTAGTTTGCAGTACAGAAACATCCAGTGTTTAAGATTTATTGCACACTTATTGAGTACTGTTGTGTATCTTTAAGAAGTAAATACACAAAATGAAGGAAAATATCAACTAGCATTATTTCTATTGTTGATATACTATCATAAAAGGGACTGTATACCACTTGTTAAAATAATAAAATTGTGGCGATGATGAACAATCAACAGATTTGTAGAGTTATGATACAAAGTTACGATGAAGTAATGAGATATTGTTCTGTTTGCTGACTGCAGTTACTTTAATGCTCGTTCTCAGGTCCTTTTCCTGTGTTTTTGTCAAGTACACCAAAAATCTGTTTTCTGTCCGCTTGTGCAGTGAACTGGTGAGCTCATGCTGTGTGAGTCAGTAGTTTTCATGTTTTTTTTAGACTGTAAGACTGACACAAGACTGTTTGTTGAGAAGTCACACGAATCACCTCTGAAATATTTTCACACCCAAATGCCTCCGAAGCACCACACACACAGGCCTTGACAGTATTGTTTTCAAAGTGCCTTTTATTTCGATGCCATGTTCTCTCCCAATGCTGTTCATGAGTTATTTATTAAATAAAGTACAAAAAGTGTGTTTCTCTCTGTGTTGTGTTCAGAAAATATCTTAAGTCTTTTTTCAAAAAAATATTTTCAGCTGTGGATTCCCAACGAGTTGCAACAAGAAACTTATTGACTTTTTAGAAAGAGACCTGTGAAGGCACCACTGCAGTCACTGAACCTTTGAAGATTAATCGGTCAATAGTTTTGTCCAAGCACTGACCTTTACTGGATCTTTCTTGGCTCCAAAACCTGTTATGTTGAGCTTTTTGGAACATTCAGTCACAAAATTGTTTCATTGCATCTACTCAGTACCTTAATATGAGATACAACTGTCTGAAAACGTCAGATCAATTAAGCTTTAACAGCTTTTTCAAAGATTTTCTGTAAACACTACAAATTCAATATGGGCCTATTTCTAGCTATTTGTGATGCATGTGTATTTTTAAATTTCAATAAGAACCAGAATTTGAAGCAGATTTTGATGCCATACATGCAGACCATGTTTAATGTTGGGGCAGGAACTTACTGCTTTACTTATTTAGTGAATGAAAACTCGGGATCTTCAGCAAATGCGGGTTTGTTAACCTATAAAAAAAATTATAAATGTACATTATTTTATTGTTTTTGGACATGAGGAAACTGAGGAAAGGCCAGACTGAATTTCTAAGTTACGAATTCTAAATGTGTGAATGCATTTATACATATAATAAACATATTACATAATGCATATAATAAACTTGGGGAATTATATATTGTGAATTGTGATCATAAAGTATTACTTGAAAGCATAGTAGTAATAGAAATGTATTTAAGTGTTTGAAAATAATTTAAAAAAATGCCCATTAAAAGGACGGACAGTTGACACTAATATTGATCGAATTAACTGGATAAACACATGGTTTCAATATGTTACAACTTTTATTATGTAATCACAGAGATGAGCTCATGAAGTATTCGTGTACAAGAGGTTCCAACAAGTCACAGTATTTGGTTGGAGTGAGACGTCTCACCCGAAGACGCTGTCAAACTATCTTTGCAGTGAGCTGTAAACAGCATCGCCAAGTTGCCTAACGTCGCTGTAAACAGTCTGTTTCAGCCATTTATCGATAATAACATAGTTCAATTTGAAGGGAAGATGGAAGAAGACATACTTACGACGTTGAAAATATTGATAATAGGAGAAAGTGGCGTTGGGAAGTCGAGGTAAGCTGAAGTTTATCTCCAAGAAATTGATGTCGTGGCTTACTGCTAACGCTAGCTAGCTAGCTAGCGTTAGCTTAGCAGCGAACCAGATAATGTGAGGATAAACATAGAACTGCGTTTAAAAATAACCATTCAGCAGTGGTTTGTCATCTTGTTTATTAGCACACAGGCCAAACTGTCTGGGGCAAATGGGTTAAATAGTATAAACAGTGTAGTGTGATGTTGTCAAGCTAACCTTAGCTAGCTGACAGTATGTGACATCATCTTTGTTCACGTATGACATAGTTGGTCTAAGATGTTGCAATCGTTGTGTGGTTTCTGGCTCGTGTCTTCACTTTCAGTGGACATTATCTAAGCCAGCTGCATGTTAGTACATTAAAGTGACCATACGAAGAGTGGTACCTGTCACTGCTATTGTTGTGGGTGATATGATGGCTGCACAAGAAGCTCTCCCATCTCGTATTTACTGAATTTGCACCATCAGCTTCTTCATTGTCATGAACGGCAAATGTTTACATGCAGTGTTGTAATTTAAGGGGTCATGCTTTAGTAAGCGTGCCCTTTCCAGATGGGCTTTAAAAGGCTGTAAACCATACAATTGCCCTCGCTATTATATGGTAATCAGAGTTCCTTGTTAACAACCACAAATCAGCCCAATATTCCTAGCAGAGAATAATGTTTTTACCAACATCAGCCTGTAAGTTTATAGTGTGTGTGCCACTGCCAAGAGCTTGGTCAGGTTTTTCAGGTCTCCATAGCTGTGGTCCAGACTGCATGACAGAATCCCAATAGCCAGCCCGAGACATCAACCATCACATTGCAAACTCTGGTACTGAGTACAGCGAGCCTTCCAGAGCCACAGCACGGTACATAGATAATGAGCTGCCCAAAGCTTTGTTGTGAGCCTTCTGACAAGTGAACAGTCTTGCCAAGAAATCATGTTTCAGTACAGGCTGATGACCAAGCCTCAGGTTCTCAAAATACAAAAAGTTTTTTTTTTTTTTTTGTGTAGTAATTACAAGATTGAGACCTTCAGCATGATGAACAAGGAATCAAATGTTAAAGGAATATGAAAATATCCCTCGTGTTTATCTCTGAAGGTTATATAATTATATAAAAATGTTTGCATGAATTCATGTTCTGTACATTTGAGATGATAAGCTGCAATGTCTTGAGCTTGGGTAGAAACTTTCCTCTTCTCTTCGCTACTTCGTCACCTTCCTGTGTCAATAACTTATTGATCTGGCGTGTACTGCCGTTTTTAGATCATGAAAAGGCTATTTTTTCTTCAGTGTTCCTACAGTAATGCTGTTAGTGAGCTTACTGTGGTGGTACCTTTGTGTTGACAGAGCACAGAGGAGGACTGGGTCCATGTGGACACCATAATACAGGCCTATATTTACTTATATTTCTAGAAAACAGAAGAATCTTTTGCCCGTTGTCCTGTTCAGGAAGGGTCATTGTTTCCAGAGAGTGATTTGTATTATTATAGCATTTGCTCAATACAATAAACAAATTCAAACTATGATTAGTTTCAAATGTCATTATTTGAATTATCCTGAGCCAGCCCTGGTATCATCACATAGGTACAACGACTGGACTGATTTGGGACAAGCACACAAATATTGAATTTGTTTCCCTGAAATCTCTGAGGGCCCACAAATCATCAAGTCTGCTTGGCAGAAAATACACACGTTTTATTTTACCTGAACAAATTATCTACACAGAATACATTTCTGACTTGGCCGGTTTTAAGTGCAACTCATCGGCTGTGTGGACCTCAAACAATAAACACTCGCTCACTCCAGCATCCCACCCCATGGCCCAGGGGGAAAAATAAGAGAATTATGTTTGGGTCAGGGGAAAGGGTTGATCTTATCCCTATCATCAGCCCTGTGATTAAGGCCCTTACATTTGATTAGTCACAGTGAAGAAATGAACCCTGTCCTCCTGACTACAGTCTAGTGATGATATCATCTGGAGCTTGTATGTGTAATGCAAGTGAAGGACACAGTGATCAATACAAAGGGATAGGGATACAGATTTAGACACGTCTGGTGCAGCAGGATGCGTTATGTGAGCCAGACGACTGGAAACCTGACCTCAGACCAAAAGCTTGCACACACTTTGTGGAATAGATTTACTGAAAAGAACCCACTGTGTTGTGTTTGGTGGTGATTCATAATGAGACCTAATTGTCTTATTTCCTTCTTCCTGTCAACAGCCTCCTCTTAAGATTCACAGATGACACATTTGACCCCGAACAAACGGCAACAATAGGTGAGTAAAACATGTGAGGTCAGTTAAAGAGAGTGAAATAAAAAAAAAAATCTGACTTTGTGAATCAGGAAGTGGTGACAGCTGCCAGAACCACAGTGAATCACAAACTTTACTGGTTGCACTACAGTTACCCAAATAAGCTTAATATCAGTGAATTTGGGTTATAAGCAGCACACTTACTCATGAAAGGCTCTTAGCCATGTAGTGGGAAGCTTGTTAGCTCACAGGCTAATAATGATATTAGATTTGGGATTTTTGAGACTGATTCTAGTTACAAATTTTTGCCAGGACACATTTCCACATTACTGAAGTGGCTGTGCATTCATTTTGCACTGAGTATGCAAAGGGACTCAGAAAGCTGTTTTGCTAAACACTCTACTTTACTACTGCATATTCTATTTATCTCCACTGAAGGTGAACCTGTGCAGTACCGTACAGCAGCAAGTAAACAATATGGCGGCAGCCAATGCAGGTTTCCTTTCTGTTTCAGCAGGGGCTGATATCAGCAGCAAAGTTTATTAGAAGATGTATTTCTGAGTGAAGTATCCATCTTTTTGTCTTTATTATTAATTACCACATCATCAGTCCTACCTTCACTACTGGGCTGCCTTTATGAAACCGTCCATGATGAGGAAATTCTGCTTCAGGACCAACTTTCAGAGATGGATATCTCAGTTGTATGAATCCTTTATTTTCACACATTACCGTGAATGTTTAGTTTATCTCATAATCTATTTTCCAAACTATTTTGACCATGGGTTTTCTCTTCCTTTAAGAGTAGGGAAAAATTCACTGATTGCCAGTATGGTAGTCTATGTAGCAAATCTTGAGCTGGAATTAAAATAAATCTTTCAGTGTAAACTGTGAACTGATATGATCTGCAAAGACGCTCAGAAAGCAGCTTTTCTAGATAAACTTAGACCATCCACTGCATGTTTGTTAAAATAGTGAGCTAAAAAAGTTGAACTATAACTGTTAAAAACAATAAATCCAGTGGAGTGAAAAGCACAATATTGACCTCTGAAATGAAGTGGAATAGAAGTATAATGTTGCAGTAAAAAGAGAAACCAAACAGTGAATCCTGAACAAACCAGTTTGGTGTGAAAACATGTTCACACATCAGCTTCTTCCTCAGCTGACACAAACATGAAACTTGGTTAGCTAGTTAGTTGTGAGGTTGTTTTCACTGTTTCACAGATTACATTATGACACCAATTCTAAATCACCACAAGCTTCAGTCTCGATTTAAATACAAAGTTTCATATCGACACATATATGGAAAACATACAGATATATCTGTGTAAACCCAATGATTGTGTCAGCTGATGATAAATCCATGTATGCACCCTCAATTAAAATGAACATATAGTACATTTAATCTTTATTACATACACTTGTAGAATAGATGGGATCCAGTACAACATTTCAGCCCTAAATTCTACCATCACATAGATTGTACTGTTCAGTTTTGGTTAATATATTAAGGTTGTAGGAGGAGTGTTTAACAACTAAGAAGAGAGCAGTGGACTCTCTTTCATTCGGCTCCCCCTCGTCCTCAGGCCCCACTCCGGCTGCTGGCAGACACTGTTCATGATCCTGAACAACAAATCCACTAAATGACAGAACCCTTGTTATTTGCTCCAGAACCAGATCTGGCTCCAGTCCCCACTCTGGCCTCATGTGTTTATTGCTCACCCAGTATTTACTGCAAATAATTTAACACAGAAATTAGAAGTCAGACATTTTTTATAGTGGATTCAAAGTCAGAATAAGTTCAGTGTGCAGATATTTGGCCTGTTCTGTTAACAGAAGGTATGAACACTTGGCAAGCTCCAAGTAACAGTCACCATGATACCACACACCCTCACAGCCACAGAGCTGTTTGATTGATTTTCAACTTAATGAGGAGTGTGAAAAAACATCTGAAGCAGACCACACTATTCTTCTTATCTGGTGAAATAGTGAACTCAGTGGTGCATTATTTTAGAAGTAGAGCTTTCTGTAACTACTGCTGCATCTGCAAATGATATCATCTTCTTTTAATGGTATAAATCATCTGCTGCTTCAAGGACACCTGCTGTATTTTCAGGTGGTATTGTGGCTCTAACTACCTTAATGATTTTTTGTCCATGACACCATTGGACAGCTCAGGATTTATAATGTTACTGAAGAATCTGGACCCAGAATCATTTTCTTTCCTACCAGAACTAATGTGATTTTTGTGAAGTGCATATAACTCACAATGCTGCCTTTGTTAAAACAACCAAACGCACAGACTCCAAGAGAGGATGAAACAGTGAAAACACTTTGTTTTGTCAAGGTCAAGGAATGGACGGCTACTGTTTTACTTGGCCAGCTGGGAATCTTTTGCCAAACAGATGTCTTTATTGGAGTCCTTTCTACTTTTTTGACTCAAGTCTTTTAAGGTTCAGTTTTAATCCGGTATCATTCAGTCTCAATTAAAGTATTTTCATCCTCACCACCTGAAGCAGTTCATCTGAAGCAGTATTTCTCAGCTGCAGAGAGATGTGCAGGTGGAGATGTTATGGTCATTTCTATTCACTTCTCATTGACTCTTACTTGGCTTTTGCACCGAGCTGCTTTTTGGTTGGAAAAGGTGACATACAATACAGAGTGACACTCAGGAATCATTTTGTTGCTGATTGCAGCTCTTAGTGTTTGAACATAGTTTCATGTGTTATGATCATAGATGTGGTTTATAAGGGATATACTGGGATGTTACCATTTGGTTTGCTAAGTCACGTTTTGAAACCAGAACTTTTGCATTTGAATGTCGCCATGTTGTTTTTTGGAGCCAGAAGTGACCATATTTAGATTTCGAGGAAGGACTTTGAACTGCTTAGTGTGTGTGTGTGTGAGCATCGATATCCTACCACTAGATGCCTCACGACCCTGGCCCACATGCGTCAAACCACTGCCGCCGCAGGTGCTTGTCAACAGTTTCACGGTTAGTTGCAGTTTTGGAAACCTATGATTTTACTGGCAATATGCTGCAGTTTTGTGCTGCTTTTGGTTGCACTAATAAGAGAACAGTGGACACGACAACAGGGAATCACTTTTCACAAGCAAGTTAGCATTTTTAGCAAGTTTAAGAAGAGCTCACAAAGCGGCCTCTGCTTCTATCTGATAGATCGACAGGTACGCTGCCTAGATTAAGCTGTGATAGCTGAATAAGTCAAACAGCTCCACCCAGTCCGCTCCTTGCTGCCTTGGTCTTGGGGTACGAGGGTTGTGACCTAACTTTGTCTGGTTTTAACCTCGTCCACCAACCATACAATCATTTTTCCACTGTATGTTTCTGCACACCTGTCACTTCCTGTTCTGCTGGGCCCTCTTTCTCTGTTGGGACTGTGTCCTGAAAATGGACTAGAGATCAGACTGCGAAATATGTACTAGGTTAAGACCTGTCAACATTAGGTCACATCCCTCGTATCAGGGTATGGGCCCTTGTTTGGCAGGAACATATGGGCGAATGAGAATAGCATGGTAATGTAATAACATGGCAATTATACATCCAGGAATAGACATGATGGAAAAAATAACCATAGAAGCAGGATCTTTATCAGCGTAATTATAATGGCCCTGAAAATCTCATATAAAGAGGTTCTCGTGTGCGCAAACATTTGTTTACATTTGCCACCATGCTCGCCACGGTACCTGAACAAGATGACAGTGGTCTTGATTTAGATGCCGCTGTTGGCTGATATGGGTCATGCAGCATCTAGTGATGGTATGTGTGTGAGACTTGAGTTCAAACCACCAGTAAATCATTGGAGACCAGGCCTGTCAATCAAACTAACCACACCCCTGAATCTTCCTCTCTTTGAAGCCTGTTATCTACTGAATGATGAAAGGATTAGTGTCGGTAGTATAAAAGATGTACATATTTCTGTATTTTTATTCATTTTTTATTTTTCTACTCTACTTGCATTTTATTCTGTCTTCCTGCTGTGACCAAAGAATTTCTCCAGTGTGGTATCAATTATCTTATCTTTACCTAATGACATCACAGTGACTTGTAAATAAAAATGTGTTGACTGAGTATTTCATGATTGAAAATGACTGTTTTTGAATTGAAGGCAGTTGGAGCTCGAGTTGTTTTTGGAGCCATCATCTAATGGCTGTTGGTGATATCACACTTTTTTCCACTTCCACACTGGCTTCACTTCCATCTCTTCTATACGGTCTATGCTCTGTGTATTCATATCGTACAATGAGGCTCTGTTGGCCTGCACACATCGTCCCGGCCTTGACTTGGAGCAGCAGTGGCATCTTGTTGTGTTGTGATATCACAAACAGATGCTTCACTATAGGATCCCTGGGAAAGGCCTGTCTGAGTTTGTAGTGAATTAGCACAGTCAGAGGCTGATCCAGGTTCAGGGAAATGAGTGTTTAGTGTAAACTCATCTCCACATGCATCTGGCGGCTGTATCTGAGCGACCCCGCTGTCCTCAAGGAAGCGCTAGTTGTTGTGATTGACTGTGTGAACAGACTGTATATTTGTGCGTGTGGTGCTGTATGTCATATATCCTCGGCCTGTCTTCGTTGTCCGCCTTCTCTCCTCCTCCTCTGTCTCTCTTCTGTTTTGGCTCCGAGCTGAACTCTCCTCCCCAGTCCCAGATGTAAAAACAAGCCCATCGCAAGTGTACATTTCCCTGGTAAATCTGTCAGTGGATGCTAAAACTTAGGTCGATATGTCATCCAGGCCCTGCACGCTCTGCACACTCAGACACTGCACAAAGGCAATAGAGGATGATTTACTTGTTGAGAGGAGGAGGGGGGACAACATTGTTATTTTCATGTAAATGTCTGTTCCTCTGGGACCTGGCAGGGATTTTTAGGGATGAATCATTGCTCTCTGAGCCGTTTCACAGGTGGTGGGGTTTGAATTTTTTCAAAATTCTTTTAGTACAGACCTGTATTGGTTTCAGTTTAGGACATTAAACCACACTGTCCCTACTGTGGTGCATATGAACGCACAGTCACACCATAATTTAACTGCAGGACACTGGATGGGCATAGTCCCAGTCTGAGTAGCCAAGGTTACCAGAAGTTCAGAGACATTGTGTGGTATGTATATTTTGACAATTCATCATCAATAATTACAGTCTGTCATCATGATATAATTCTCCTGGCAGTAATTGAGCGGCCCTGTAAGACTCATCATATCGGGACTGAAGCGGGATGAGGTAATCATCATGTCTGTCTGACTGACTGACCGACCGGCTTCTCTTTGTCTAGGTGTTGACTTCAAGGTGAAGACCATTTCTGTGGATGGCAACAAGGCAAAGCTGGCAATATGGGTGAGTTACAAACACAGTGATTGTTTCAACGCTTTAATATTTAAACTCATTTCAAAAAAGACATCTGTAAGTCAGAGGAGGAGGAGGATTAACTGTCAGACACGTCTGTCTGTGGCTGTTCCCTCAAGTTGCCAGAAGATGGCGCTTATGTAACACTATTTCTCCCCATGTGGACCTGGAGGGACACAGTCGGTGTTGTTCATGTCCGTCTGCCCTGGTTTTCCTTCTCTTTGAGGCCCCAGTTAGTCTCGCATGTGTCCAGAGCCTGTTTGTGTTTTTCAGGACACTGCAGGACAAGAGCGCTTCCGAACCCTGACACCGAGTTACTACCGAGGCGCCCAGGGAGTCATCCTGGGTGAGCACAACTACTGACTACTGACACCGTCATTACTCAAACACCTGTGTGTGTGTGTGTCTGCCTGTGTGTGTCTGTGTGTCTGTGTGTCTGTGTGTCTGTGTGTGTCTGTGTCCTTTCACTTTACAGTCAGGCCCCTGTTGTAAAAAGAGTGATGGCTTTTCATCCTGTGACACACACACTTTTGCTTCTCTCTGGAAGTTAGTTTATATGCTTAAGTCAGACTGGGCATGCATGTACAGCATGTATACACACACACTCACACTCACACACACACTCACACTCAGAGGAAATAAGTTAAACCTCTAAAACAGACTTCCTCTGCAGCTCATGGTTTTTGACCACACTAATGATACATAGAAACAGAAGGCGCCTCACTGTATCGGTGGGATTATGAATTTTAGTCCTTTTTTTATCAACCATGTGTTTTATTTGATACTGTGTTGTTTTATTTAGAAATGTATTTTATCATAATTTGTTGTTTTTTGTTTTCGTGAAAAGTTAAAATAAATTGGATTTTTGGGCCAGATTCATCAAAATCTTAAGTTTCTTCATTCTGAAGTATCTTAAAAAAAAGTGGATTCATGAAGCGTTCTGATTGTGTATTTCCACTACATGGTACCCACCCCACCCAACTCAACTCTACTAGATTTTCATGTGGAAAAGTACCTGGTACCTGGTTCCACTTTTCTAGCACCTGCTCCCATGCAGTTCCAAAAAAGGGGCCGGCCCGGTTCTAGCAGGTACTAAAATATAACCATCACTGCGTCATTGTGTCATCACTGCATGACGCACAAATATTTGTACCTGCCAGCTGACACAGTCTGAACAGTGATAACAACAACTTTTTTCAGCATTTCAGTGTTGTTAAAATGTTTGTGTCTGTGTTCTATACTCATGAATCCCAATCATCCCCAAGTGCCACTTGGTCCTAATTTACATATGTAAATGCCCATATATGGGCATGAGACTGCAGTGCCGTGTGCACACAGAAGACACAGACACAGAATGGAGAGCAGGACCAGTGAAGGCTCCCCAAACAAAATATAAACCCAGCAAAGCAGCAGGCTGGAAAAATAAGAAACTCCTTCATAGCTTTGAGGTGGAAAAGCTGCTGCAGGAAGTGACCAACAAACCAATTTCATATCTAGTAGCATCAGTCATAATATGAAATAACACAATAAAATCTACATTTTCTATGTAGATGAGTTGTATCTGGAGAGAACACAACTGATGTAGTGATCAGATTTGTAAAAAAAAAAGTTATTATTTAAAAAGATCACTCTGCTCTGTGAAATAGTTCCTAAAAACAATAAAAAATACTGTAACTTAAATCCTGCAATATTATACAACTATAAAACAAACACAGTATCCAGATATTTTGAGCAATTGTCTCAAATGTGAACAGTGCTCCTGGATGTTTGTAGGTATTTTTTGTTCCTACAAACAAATCTGAGATAAGAAAATATTGGTGAAGGCCAAAATCTTTCCAACAATTGTGCAGGTTGGTTTTAACAACAAATTAGTTTGGTGGTGAATGAGGCTCAGTCTGAGTAAAGTTTCATTTAGTTTGTACTTTTCATTAATAAAACCATCAAATATGTTCTGAACACTACACTCACTATCACTCTGTTATGTCTTGTATGTAAGATTTAATTCAACAGAAACACACCATGATCATGATGATAGAATTATTCTGATTGTTCATGAATATATTGTCCTGAATTCAGAGATGGAGAAAATCTAGAAGCACTTTCTCTCTCCCATCCTTTGGGCCGCTCTTGTAAACATACAGTGGGTGTATATATATTTGCCTTCAGTCTGAGCGTGTCTTCTTCATTTGGTCTGTCGCAGTGTATGATGTCACTCGACGGGAAACTTTTACCAAACTTGAAAACTGGCTGAATGAGCTGGAGACGTACTGCACAAGGAACGACCTCGTCAAAATGCTCGTGGGAAACAAAATCGATAAGGTGAGTTCAGCATCAAGGTGTTTGTTTTTTTTAATTCAGCTTCAGCTCCTCCTGCTCTGGTGTGAGCTTTTTTTTTCAAGTGGGCTTCATCTATTTTTAAAAGAAATGTAAAATAGTTTTTCTGTATCTTGAGATTAAAAAACCTGGAATGCAGAGAAATGTATATATCCCACAGAACAGGGAAATAAATTGCCAAAAATAAGTATCTTTTTAAAAGAAATTCAGCTTGCAGCCACTTGACAAATTACTGAACTAAATGTCGGTGGCACTTTCATATTTCTGGCAGCTGCTTCTTTACCAGGATACCAGAGTGAGTCAGTGGGGATAAAAATGCCCACTAAGTAGAGTATTATGAATTTATTGTGTCCTGTTCTTTGTCCGTGAAAATCACTTTTCCCTCTCTGCCCTGTGACGACCACAGTAGCTGACAGCTCCGCCCGGCAGACCTCAAATAAGCCATTACCTCTCCTTTTGTTTTAGGAAAACCACGAGCTAGACAGGGCCGAAGGACTGAAGTTTGCAAGAAAACATTCCATGCTTTTTATAGGTAAGTCAGGAGGATTCCCCGCTCTGCAAAGACCTGCTGGGCACATGAGCTACAGCAGACTGTTACACAGGGGAAACAGCTTTCCAAATAACTATCTTACTTGCTGAGGAATGCTCGCATAGTTCTATTTATAAAACAGGCTGCGTATATCATCTTCACTGCACTGCACTGTTTCCCTGCTCCTAGATTTGTCAGTGAAGAAATAAATTGTACTTAAATTTTATCAAATAAATACATAAAATATACTTTGTTATGTGTTAGTATATCCCTTCTGCTCCAGCTCTCTGAATGAGATAATTTCCTCACCGTGTGCTTCTTACTATTGAAATGTTTCTGGATGTCATCATGGTGTTCTGCAGTGTTGACTATATCCCCTAATAACCTCCTAAAGTCCAATATTAGTGTCTGCAGTTGACAGTTATTGTTGAGACATTTTCCACCTCTCGCTGCTCCCGTCAGGAGGCCCAGCAGATGATGACATCAAGATGCAGTCATTAACAGTTGTTGTATCTGTATTTCATCTTCTGCTCTCCACCCGTCTCCACACATCTGTCTCTCTCGACACCGTCCTCATTTCTTTCTCTCTCTGTCTGTCCCTGTCGTTCCCCTCCTCTGCCTCTCCTTCTCTGGTCCCTCTTCTCCTAGAGGCGAGTGCAAAGACCAGGGACGGCGTCCAGTGTGCGTTCGAGGAGCTGGTGGAGAAGGTCATCCAGACTCCAGGTTTATGGCAGAGCGAGAACCACGGCCGGGCGGTGCAGCTCACCGACGAAGACGCAGGAGGTGGAAGCTGCGGTGGCTACTGCACCCTTGTCTAGACAACACACACATATTCAAACACACATTCACACAAACATTCACACACACGAGCACTACACCATCGTACACAGACATTTAAAAGAACCTCCTCCCCTCCCACTGCACTGTCCTGAGCTGAGCTCCCTCCTCAGACATGAAGGCAGTGGAGGTCCGACTGTCTCCCCTCCGCTGAGCTGAAAGGGTTGACCGCCCACACACACACACACACACACACACACACACACACACTCTCTGTGTCCATACAGACACTACTTTTGCACACTTTCTAATAACGCTGCGCTAAAATGCAAATCCAGTTCAGCATTCCTCTTAATGGAATTGGAGTGAGTGCTCCTCTCTTTCTGTTTTGTTTTGAGTGCAGATTCAGGACCTGAGTCAAATTATTAACCGTTCTCATTTGATACTCACATGAGTCCAAAAGTACAAGCCAGAGTTTGGCAGACATATGGCTACATCTCTGAAGTATGATAATGAGAATGGAAAATCTTGTATTTGACTACGGTTTCTTTTTTGAGTCTCCAGCATGCTTCTTGTCCTCGGAGCACCTCGCCTTAGCAAGCACATCTGTATCAGTGCAGGGCCGATTTCTCTCCAGTGTTTGTCTTTCTCTGCTCTGTCCTGTGCTTCATCCTGTCCCCCCCTCCAACCTCCGACCACCACCATCACCCTCCTCCCCAAGCACAGGCTCTATGAATATTATGCTGCTTATGGAGAAGCTTATCAAGCCAAGCCATCGTGTTTTCCATCTCACCACCATCAGTCAGAGGCTTGGATCATGTGTCTCTGTTGTCCACACAACTGCCTCATTTCTCTTCAAGTGTTTGGAATGGCGTTTTATTTCTTTTTACTGACTTGGACTTCAAATCCTTTTGCTCTGTTTTGAAGAGTGCATAAATCAAAGAGGACTGGCACCAGCGAGCTTTCCACTGGGTGCTGAAGAAGAAGAGGGAACTTCTTTAAAATTGCACGCCTTTTTTTTTTTTTTTTTGTAACTAAGTTGCTTTAATGGAGTGCGACCTGCTGGCACTCGTTCACTCAGACAGATAATATCAGTAATATCACTAGCACCACTCCAGTCTTTCATATAGATCCCTTTGACTGGACAGAGACAAAGGGAAAGTGTTCAATATTAAACAGGGCAGTGAGTCATCAGGGTGTTTCCACTGAATTTGGAAAAATCAAAGAAAAAGCTGTGTGCTCCACACTGCTAATGGATTTTACAGTGCTCCCATCAATGTCTTAGTATCTGAGAAACTGTTATAGATGTACTGTACCCCCCACCCCCCCAGCTCTGACCATGTTTGTAGTATTCGAGTGCTGGTATGTGTTCAGGGAAGCTGAGGGTTTGATCTCCTACCAGGGATGGTGAAAGTGACATGGGTTCAAGCATGTCTTATCACACATACATTATTTTTAATGTCTTTTGAATTGCATGGGAAATCTGCGTGCCATTTTTTTCTGTTTGTTTGTCCCGTGAATGACCTTTTTAGAGGCTATTTACACGTTAACTTATATTTAGCTGAACATACAACAGTGCATACAAGTTTACCAATTTAATGGTAATATGAAACAACAAGCAGAGGTAGGCTTTTACTACAACTGGTATCGGTGTCTTTTTATTTGTCCTGAGGAATATGTTGGAACCTTGTAAAATGTGTGTATTTTAGGAATTTGTTGAGATAATTCCTGTATGAATTGTTAAGCTGAATGTATACATATTTCATTACAAACCGCCCTATGTATTAAACTAAATAAAGTTCTTTTTTTTAAGCGACTAGACGTGAATGTGTCGGTGTTAGAGCAGACTCCACAGCTGCTGACATCTGGGACTCAAAGAGCCACGTTGTATGATAATGGAGAATAAGTCTTTCTTCTCTTTTTTTTGTGTAATTGCTCTGATGTCCAAGTCTTCGGCAGAGATGCCCAATAACTCTGCTGTCATCGTTGCCATGTTAGAAATGTCACTGTTAGGTGATGGGTTTTTCACTCAGCGGCCTTCACATTCCTCTGTCCTCAGAATAAAGAGTTGTGTTTAAACAGTGTCCGAGGAACCCTCAGACCCCAGACGTGTGATCCATCTAAATCATCTTTTTGGCCAACTTCTCAGGAAACACCACCGCAGCCATAACTCACTCGATCAGTGCTTTAACTGGGATGTGCATAATTCCTGGGCGATTATGAAAGGGTCGGGGGTGGGGGGTGAGGCGAGGGGTTGGCAGCTCAGACCGAGGACTCTTCCCTTGTAGCGTATCCCTCATCTCTCGCCGCAGTCCGGGCAGCTGTCTGCAAATATGTCTCAGTCAAACAACAACGGAGGCACACAGCGAAATAATGCCTTCATGTGGTCCAACCATGTGCTGAGCTGCAGTGCTGTTGTTTCCTCCTGCCTGCAGTGGAAAAACATCAAGTAGTCGAGGAGCGGAGCTGACAGATCAAATATTTTTTGAGAATTTTTTGCTTCAGTCACATTGTTTTTATTGCCACATTTCGAAAGTAGTGTAACTTTACTAAAAAACACTTGCTATCACAGAACAGTAGTTTTTGTTGAGTAATGTCACAAATGTCATTTAATACACCTGTGTTGTTGTCAGTTTGTCCTCTTCAGGCCTCTAATGTTAAAGTGGTGATGTTTAGTAAGCAGAATGTTTACTGTGTTCATCTTTTTTAGCATGTCAGCATTTGACACTACGACACTAATTTACTGCAATTCAACCTGTGGTGGGAAAAAAATGCTAATCAGCTCAATATTTATTCACATTTAAGTGAGAATACAGAAACTTCAGGTGAACGGCTTCATAATTTGGTGACCTCTATTATCTGTACAAGTATCTACTATTGATAGACTGTATACAGAACAAAGCAACTGAGTCTGAAAAGTGAAGCTCATCCAGAAGTGCAAATATGTGTCAATATGTGCAATACTGCAAACAGCCACTAGATGCTGGCTCCAATAGACTTCAATTCAAAATTTGTCACTTTCAATCCGTAAATACTCAGTCACGTCTTCCCACAAGTCATTCTGAAAAAAGATATTTAAGTAAATAAAAGGCTTCAAAAAGAGGAGCACTTAGGGGAGTGGTTAGTTTGATTGACAGGTCTTATATCCAATGAGAACAGACCTGAACATCAGTCGGCAGTCTTCTCACTCCTACCTTCATATCTAAATATGGTCACTTCTGGCTCCAAACAACCAACATGGTGACGATCGAATGCAAAACTTCTTGTTTCAAAATGTGAGTCCACAAACCAACGGGTGAAAGATTGGAGAGCGTCTGCAAACGAGTAGCAGGAATAACCATATAAAGGCTTCACAAAGTAACCTTCAGGCAATGTTTACCAATGGTTCTTTGAAATGTTCAGAAGATTATCATCAGGGAATCTTTAGGAAAAGTTCCCAGAAGATTCTCTATAGATTTCACAATAATAACCTTCAGAAAACATCCCTAAACCCTTTTTGAAACATACAATCACTCTAACTTAAAGGAACACTCTGTTTGCTCGATGGTCTGTATTTTAAGCCAAAATGAATAATTTTTTTCATCTTGTGACTCAAACATCCCAGAACCCAAAAAGGTTTCTGTGTGGCTTCTGCCTCAAAAAGTTTGGTTTCTGTGCCATAGACCTCCAGCAGTGCAGCGAGCACAAAGAAATGTCAGGGAAGATTGGCTGTTGTTGAGATTGAAGAGAGGACTAAACAGTCTTTGGCACCCGGAGATGCAGTAACACGCCAAACTCCCAGAGCCCTCATGTCCTGCCCCACCTTGTTGTCTCAGAAGCCCGAGAGCTGCTTTGCGGGAGCAGTTTGATGGACTGCTCTCTGTCCTGCTGTCTGTGTCTGAGCATGCAGCCAGGCGCTAAGCTAACACAGCAGATCTGGCTCTCATTAGCACAGTCTTGTCTCCCTGCTCCTCCTCCTGCCCGCCGCCACAGCAGCAGCAGTGGTGGGCCTTATGGATTAGCGTTCAGACGAGCCCCTCAGGAGAGCAGTCATCCTGTCGTGTGTAAAAATGTTACGAGACGTCGGGCATCGTTTCATAAGGTGTTGGGTTCCCACACGTCACTCACTTTGTCATGCTTATTGCCGGTTTGCTATCAGGTAATTGTTTTGCCATGCTGACTTATAAGAGTGAAGAAGAGAGTGAGAGGATGATTGAAAAGATCATCCTCCAGCACATCCACCTGAACTGCATATAGTGGAGTCCAGCTAATATATCGACCATAAGGACAGTTGTGTGATAAAGTGATAGGAGTGGGTGACAGTGAGAGGTCCAGCAGGCCTCCTCTGTGTTCACTTTAACAGAGCTTCTGGTCCAGAGTTCAGGGCCCTCTTGTTTTGGGGGTTGAAGTTTTGCAACCCCTTTTCGCCCCTGACCTGTTCAGGGCAAAAAACCCATAGACTGTGTATGGAAGTAGATGAAGCACCCATTGGTGTGTGGAGTTTTCAAGCCAGGAGATCGACACTTGAACCAGTAGTGACCATACTTGTATATGACGAAGTGAGGAGGCGAGACTGACCCTTGAACCCAGGTTCACTGCCCAATGTGTATGAGATTCCAATTCAGCACCGGTCTGATTGAAGAGCAGACCTGTCAATCAAGCTAATCACACCCCTAAACCTTCTTCTTCTTTTTTTTTTTAAAGCCTAATATCTACTTAATGATGAAAGGATTTTCAGATGGACACCAGATCACTGAGAAGAAGAAGTAACTTTAACTAATGACATCAGATTGACTTGAAATAATTTATTGACTGAATATTTCAGGATTGAAAATGATAATTTTTGAATGCAAGTCAATTGGAGCAAGCATCTAGTGGACATCGGGAGTATTGCACTTTTTTGCACCTCGTTTTTGAGCTCCACTTGCTTCATCCATTTCTATACACGGTCTCTGTTCTGCACACTGTTTCACTGTTTACCTTCTCAAGTGAGGTAGAGGAAAGTGCCCCTGTGCTCATTGATTCCTCTGAAGTCAGCCAAAGCTGAGACCTGGCCTCTCTTGGGTTACCCTCTGAACACAGGAAGGACCGTGAGGTAATGACCGGCGTGACCAGAACTGATGGCTCTGTCACTGCAGGTGGAAACACTCTGATTACGTGGAACCTCGTGTTTACATTGTTGCACCCGTTTACATTTAGACCCTTTGACATTTCATCAGGCGGCGGGAGCGTCCTGTTTCAGGCCTGATCTGTTTTGAGCTGTGTGACCTCTGGTGTCCTTTGGGTTACAAAGAAGTCAGTCAACCCTCCCTCCACCTACTTCTCTAGACTTGCTGTGACAGTCACTGAACCTTCTTGTGTGGGCTGGTGTTGGTATTTTTGGTTGAATATTTCAACTGTGGAGATCACCTGAAGGGTCAGAGTTTTAAATATAAGGAGATTTTTTAGGGGGCAAAAGTCTTATCAGTCAGGATGGATTGTGTCGACACAGAGGTTTGCCTACATCCTCAGAAGCTGCAGTCTTGTAGCGCACCTATCAATCACATCAGGCCCCCTATAACTTAATAAGAACAGACCCCGGGTAAGCAGGAAACTTGTATCTTTGTTTGGTGTGAACCTCTGGCCTCGGATTCATGTAAGTCAATTCAGTTAGTAATAGGTTCTGTAATTGAGTTTCCTCATATTTGATACCCTGTCAATCTAATTTGAACCTAAATGATTGTATTGTAACCCACTCTTGTTATTTTCAAAAACATGGCACCATGTGTACAGGCCCTAAAGAAAGCAGGAGACGGGGACTCCTCACCCGAGAAGAGAAAGCTCCTCTTGCTGTGGGGGTCGCTTTCATCCCGGCCTCGGGTTACTATGGCAATAAGCACGAGGGCCGAGGACAGGCCGGCAGCAGGGGTACTGCTGCTTTAGAGAAACAAAATTGAAGGATGAGTAACTTCATTCATCATCCCACCAACCATAATTCCCCGTGTTCACGGTGCTCCCCA
This sequence comes from Pseudochromis fuscus, assembly GCA_900323345.1. Taxonomy (NCBI): domain Eukaryota; kingdom Metazoa; phylum Chordata; class Actinopteri; family Pseudochromidae; genus Pseudochromis; species Pseudochromis fuscus. The sequence goes on from OOFC01039997.1 coordinate 102,633, forward strand.
TCCCCGTGTGGCATATCTCCGGCCGCACGCCGCCTCCCTCTTCTTCGGATTCCGCGGCCGTGTCGTCATTCACCGTGTCAGGACGCCCCGTCCAGATCTCACTCATGCTACCACTGCAACATGGAAGCAAACACCCATGTACTCAGGCCATCGGCTCCTATAATAAACTAATCACATTGTATCAACACGGGCTGGGTGTAAGCTTTCCATATGCCTCAAACATTTTCATGAACTAGACACATGCTCCGCTGCAGCGCTTTGCTTCCAGGAGAAAAAAATTAATAAACTCCCTTTTGGGTGAGATGATTGGCATGTATAGAAACAAATTCATTATTTTGTATAAATAATCTGGCCCCTGTGTAGTAATTTCACTGCTTATTTTTCTTTGCCAAGCTGATCTCGATTTTGGGGTCGGACCAGAGAATTTGTTATAAACCACCAAGACTAAAAGACCCTGATTTCACTCACTTTGAAGGCACAAGGAGGTCTGGAAGACCCGGGAAGATCCACAGTTACTTGACAGAGGCTGTTTTTTCCGTCTTGTCTTAGTAGCATGTAGAGAGAAAAGGGTCAGAGGTTGAAACTTTTTGGCACTTTGTCGAGGTCTCGCAGGGTCTTGCAGCCTGAGGCCTTCACTGTATCACAGGTCCACATTGCTCAGTGTGTTTTTTTTTTTTCAGACCCTTTGCAGCACTTTGTGCCTTGGATGTAACCTGACTTTAGGTTTATTACTACAAACCACAGGAAGCTCAGGCTCCTCGACTGTATAGTGGACAATTGAATTTGAAAACACAAAGCCAACCTCTACCTCTCCCACCCTCCCACCAGCACGCCAAAGTCAAATAAAGCTCCCTCCAAGGAAATCGTACCCAGGTCACGCAAACACAAGATACTTTCATTTAATTCGGACTGTGTGTATCCACTATCCACTTTGTCACAGGATTTCCTTTCAATCAGATTATGTGGAATAACAGAGGCGTGACAAGTGTTTTGTAACCACATAGCTTGCGAGAGTCACTTAGCGGAGTTCAAGCTCGGGTACTTCTGTCTGTCTAATGGCCTGAGAGAAGACATTGTTTGATCTCTGGTTACTCAAAGCTACTTACACATCAATACATGAGGAAGCAGGTCTTTGGGAGGAGGCTTGTCAGGGCAGTGCTTCTGAGCAATACACAGCTTTGTGTAGTAAGGAGGTTAAAAAATGTCAAAATCATCCAGAAACTACAACTTTAGTGCTCACAGCTAACGATCTATGTAGATATAAATGGAAATATCGTACAAAAAAATAAAGGTGTTTTGCAAAGTCTTCCAGTCTACTTACATCTTATATACATAAGTTTTATATAACTCTTCAGATTATGTAAAGTATATAAAAACAATAAATCCATCATTTATTACTTTGTATTTTATCAAATTTCTTTAGACAAACATGTTTTTTGTTTGTCTAATAATGTTTTCTGTGTTGGACAGCAGATGGAAATTAGCTTTTTGCTAACTCTGGTACAATGCATGAAATGGTCACAATTATGTTTAATAATGTGCATTGGTCCCTTTCAAATGAAATACACTAAAGTAAAACATTTGACTAGTTTAAACATAACTGCACTTAAGCAGCATCAGAAGCTATTGTGGTAGTTAATGCTAATCTGATCAGCTAGGCTTGTTGCCAGGTTAGGCTAGTTTAGCTCCCTTGAGTTACTTTTCTCCATTGAAATGGGTTTAGCTACGCCCTCATTTATATCTGGGATACCAAAATGAACAACTCCCATGTCAAATAAACCATTTTTAAATTACATAAAACAGGTAAAAGAAGCTGCATTTAGCTTCAGCTGATTAATTCACACCAGCTAGCTTTAACCTGTGGTTCTCTTGTAGCCCTGCTGAGTTTTACATAGGTTTATATACTGTGTTATATAAATTAAACATTTCTATAGCATAATGTTGTTGGATGGTAAAAAAGCCAAATTGCAGTTTCAGCTGATGTTTGACCACATGTGTATTTGTTGTGTTTTCTCTGTGTGAAGCTGTGCTGTTCTTGGAGCTCAGAGTCGAACTGTTTCTGATTGTTTGTTTCAGATGTCGGATGAAACCGACACCTTCAGATGCCACAGGCTTGCTAACCAGATGTGCGTGCATGTGGGCATTCCTTTACCGCTGCCTGCCTGCAGTGTCTTTGTGACTGGGAGTAGTGGGGTGTAATGGTAGCTACAGTACTGGGGTGGCTATTTTGTCTACACCTCAGTACCCCAGTTGCAATATGGCTCATGTTATTACCCCGCTGAGCTCCGGCCCGTGTTAACGCAGAGCAGCACCGACTGCAGGCCTCCCTTCTCCTGTGTCGTGCCTTACATCAGCTTTCACAAACACTGTGCCCACAGTGGGTTTGTAATAAAAGACCAGCTCACTCCCCCTCAGCCTCACCCTGCTGCTGCTCTGTGCCCTCCTGGGGCTGTGAACAGATAGTGTACCAGCAGTGTGTGTGTGTGTGTGTGTGTGTGTGGGCGTAGCATGGCTCTGCTTCCCCACAGTTTCAACCCAGCCCGGAGCGGCTCCCAAATTCACTTATGGTGCTTGGATGTCTGGGCTCGGCTTCCCAGCAGGCATCAGTGCTGCGCTCAAATATTTACATTCATCCAATCAAGCATCAGACAGTAGCACATATATATTTCAATGAGGTCATGAGCTGCCATCCATTACCACCTCCACTGTGTGGAGATCAAGGGCTGGCTCCTGTCTGCAGAATGGAGCAGATTTAAAGCTAAATCCACTGTGGATGTTCCTCTGTTTCAATTCTCTGTCGGTTCCTCCCTGGTTCCACAGTCACACTGGTGCAGGTCCTGCTGTCTCCTGAACTGCTGCTTCAGGGGAAGTTTTTTAAAGGCACTTATTCATGCTCTTGCAGAATGTTAGATGAGGAGACAGATGTCTTTCTCAGGCCTGTGTGAAGCTACTGTCAGTTGCTGGTTAGCTTAAACTCCAAGCATAGGTTCAACTAATGTCAACTTAAATCTGGGACGAGATCAGACGGTAATCCAACCAAACCAACCACGTCCGACTTGTGGAAAACATTTATTAACTGAGGATTTCATGATTCAAAATGACCATTTTTAATCAATCTGAAGTCAAGCAACTCAGGCAGCATCTAGTGGCCATCAGCAGGGTTTTAACTCTTTGCATTGATTTCTCTTTTGAGATGTGGGGGCTTCATACATTTCTTTATACATCCATCCATCCATCGTCCACTTGGTTTGCCAGTCCACCGCTGGGCCAACAATATAGTGACAACCAACCGTCCACCCTCACACTTACACCTGTGGTCAATTTAGAACAACACAGGAATAACCAGGGTCGAACCCAGAACCTTCTCACCACCGATTTCTACTTACAGTTAATCCATTACACACTACACTGTCAATTATATTGCATCTGATGTTGTAGTAAGCAGCGTCTGATAACAGCATGAACTGAGTCAGAAAAATGTATTTACACAGAGCAGTGAAAACACAGGACAACACATTCATTCAGACACATTTTTGGTTGGGTACCAGTTGTTTTGACGGATCTCGCCCCAAATACAAACCAAATGTGCCATTAGGCTTTTTTCCACTTGCTATATCTCGCTGGTTTCCTTATGACCTCAGCCAGGGGGGGGGTGGTAACTGTCTGGTCTGAGAGAGTTTCTGCTGTAGTGTGAATACAACCTAACTTGTCTTTATGTTCCTTGTTCGTAACGCTGATCCACAGACCGCCTTCCTTCTTCCACCAGCACTGACATGACGCCCACACTGGTCACAGCCAGGCGAATCTGAATAAAAAGGATACTGTATGTGTCCATATATGTCCCTGTGCAGTGGTCCCGCAGCCAACTGCACCCAAAAAAGGTATAAAGCCTGATGATTGAGGAAGAATCCAGAGTGTTGCACAGCGTGTGCTCTGTAGGCAGTGAAAGGACTGCATTTTCCAAAGGCCTCGGGAGGTGTTGTGCAGTCTCTGCCAAGCGGTGCTAAAGTCACGCAGCGGGATATAAAGCGCTACTGTACACATGGCTGAGGTCTGTTTCGAGGCAGGTGAAGCACGGCTGAAGATGGAGTTTGAAGCGTCTCTAACAACAGGGAGTCCACTCTAGAAAATAAACTGGTTTTGAAACTGAAGTGTTGCCTCGAATTTTGCTGGTTTCTGTCTAAATGTTGAGTCGGCCCAAGATCTGAGGATAACCTGATAATACTATTGATTCAATTTAATCTTTATCTTTTATCCCCTGAGATGACTGTCACCCCTCAGTTATATACACTGGGTTTATACAGTCTGAAACAGAGTTGGAGTTTAGAGTAAAAGAAAGAAAGAAAGACAATTTTAAAATTCATGCCTGAATTGGCTTTTAAATGACTAATGGATTAAAACAAAAGACATGGTATTAATGCACATTTGTCATAAAAATTTACAGGTTAAAGATTTTAAAATACTGGGTAAAACTTCACAATACACAAATAAATACTACCATAAATATAAGTTGTTACTTGTGCTTAAATAATGGTTTCAGATCATTAATGATAAAGTATTGCTGTTGTGAGCAAATACAGGTCAAGTTTGTATCATGTTGTCTCCAACCCAGTTTCTCCTGTGCATCCATAACATAACTGTGAGTATGACTGTGTTACAATGTTATAGATCAGTAGCAGATGCATTTGTGCCGATCACCTCAGATGGTATAGTGTTGTTTTCATTGTTTCATGTGCAGTAGTACTGTTTACAACATTCATCTTATTCCTGTTTAAAATATTGTGCAATAGTAGATTTTGTGCTGTTGGTATTTCATTAGGTTCTTCTTTCTTTCATTGTAGATTTTTCTTAAATGTATAACTAATGTTTGTACTGTAATTTATAGTAGTTTGGTAGAATAATTTCTTCTGGGATTAATAAAGTTCTTACTTGCTAAAATCAGTTTCCTAAAATCTGCTCTTTTGCTACATTAAAATGTGTTTTGATGGTTAGCACCAGTTTAGAGCATAAAATTGTATCATCTGCGTAAAGTAATGTAAATGGTTAATTCACAATTTTAACACTTTGTATTTATAAAGCACTAATATGATGATTAATATCCAGAATGGAGGATTTGACAGTAAACACCAGTTACCAGCCACAGTTGTTTTCAATTACAGTTTATGCTCTGTGAAAACACAATGCTGCCTTTATTACAAATGGCTTGAAAAATGTGAAAATTAGTTCAGCACACAAGAATTTCAAAGTAAAGTGTATCGCATTTGGTACCGAAAGGCAAGTTTCAGCATTTTCAAATTATAGTCGGTGAATAAAGACACAATGGAGGCAGCATAAATAGAGACGAGACGAAGTTAGACAGTATTTCTAAAATGTGGTATTCCAGGAGAAGTATAAATTGAGACAAATACTCGCTCCTCCCAGCACTAATGGGCTGTATGTGGAGAAAGATGAACGAGTGTTTGATGCAGCAGCAGCGCTCATGACTTATCCGCAGCCGACAGTCACATACCCACAGTTTCTTTGGACAGGATTAGATGTCTGATGAATGTCAGTGCACTAAAGCAGAATGGTTGCAGTGAGTAACCCGACTTCATCAAACTGCGAATCAACCCATGACGAGATCGTGAATCCAGACAGCTCCACTCTGCAATTTTATGCCTAACATGTGTACATATTTATCTGATGGAGGGGGAGAAAAAAATCAAAATAAGAGTCCATAACTAACATCTGGAAGAGTGAGCTCCTGCGTTGGCTGAGGGTGCCCATTCGATTTCCAGATTTATGGTAACATTACAGCTTTGGCTCCGGTCGCTCGCTCGGGCAATGTGAGGCCTATTTATTCACTGGCCTTCAAAACTGGCTGCCACACTCATGCCATGCTGCCTGCCAGGTCTACAGCCTCTCACACTGTCTCCATGCCCCCCCCCCCCACACCTCCCTGTATGTTTAAATATCACAATACACTCTTATAAAATGTGCATCTGTGTTTAATACCTTTTAAATACTGCTCTGACTCTTCTGTAATGCCATCCATATAAATATGTCCTGCGAGTTTCACTGGGTCTGGATGAGGGAGGCCCGATCTGTGTGGGATTTATTCCACATGCTGATCAAGGGAGGGAATGAGACCCACCACCCTGTCCACTTCACACACACACACACATATGCAGACGTGACTGAATCGCGCCGAGTCCATCGACAACGTATTTTTGTGTTCCCAAACACAAAGTGTTAACGTGAGAGGACCTTCCAGTCTCTCTCTGGGCCGCGCTCGCTGCCAAACCGCATTCCTCCGGCAGCTGCCATTTCTTACATCTGCTGCATTGACGTGGTTTCACTTGACTGTAGTGAGGAATTTATTTAGCTTTTCTGTGATGAAATATTACACAGAGACACCAGGCCCTGCTCTCCTCCATGTCTTATTTGTGATCCCCCGGCTGTCATTATGTTATGAGTGGTTGTGGCTTCTGTTTTACCCTGCAGTCCGCCCCATGCTGCTGCTGCTGCTGCTGTTGCTGCTGCTGCTGCTGCTCAGTTGGTGGGAATAACGCTCTCTGCCCTCACTGGACTTTAAGCAGCTTCACAGTCTGGATCCTAAACTGTAGACTCAGCCCAGAATTTAACCTACGCCTCACATAAGCACCTGTATCCTTTGTACCCCAACCACTAACTGATTTCATGACACACAATCATAATCAACCCTTAGAGATACAAGCACGAAATAATAGGAGCCATGAACCATCTTCATTTTAGTTCTGGAAACATATTTCTAGCAGCAAGAGCTTAGGGGCAGTGGCACGAATAAGTAAATCAATATATAAAATAGAAGAAAATAGGGGAATGATGAAATATATGAAATAGTGTGACTTATTTTCAGCAATCTCACCAAACTCACTACATTACAAAGCAGTAGTGCCTGTCGTCACAGAGGCTATAGTTAATCGGGTCAAAAATAAGTCATAGTGTAAGATGTCATTAAAAATGTGATGGTATTGTAGCAGCATAATGTGTCATGACCAGTGTTACATACATACATCAAGATGGCATAGGTTAGTATATACCATGTCATACAAAAGACCTCAGTACTGTATATCTGAAAAATATCCTCCATGATGTCGTGAAAAATGTCACTTGTGCCGGGAGTCAGGTCAGCTGTCAGCAAATATCATAATACATAATCATACTGTAGCATAACATGAAGAAACATCATAGTTTAGTATGTATACAAGAGTTCCATAATATATCATAAAAATATCTCAGAGTGTGGCTGTGACTCAAGTGGCAGACTGGGTCACCCACAAATCATAAGGTTGGTGGTTCGATCCCTGGTGTCTTTGAGCAAGACACTGAACCCTAAGTTGCTCCTGATGGCAGCCAGCGCCTTGCATGGCAGCTCCGTCTCCACTGGTGTGTGAGTGTGTGAGTGTGAGTGTGTGGGCAAACTGTGAGGAAGTAAAACTTGTAAAGTGCTTTCTCGACCTAATCTAAGGTGTAAAGGTGTATTGGTCCATTTACCATTTAAAACATAATTTAAAAAGATGCATAGTATGTCACAGTATAGTGTGTAGTTTAATAAAATATGTACCACATAGTATAGTGTGTAGTTTAATAGAATATGTACCACACAGTATAGTGTGTAGTTTAATAGAATATGTACCACACAGTAAAGTGTGCTGCAAAAATATTTATAACACAGTATATCATAAAATCACAGTAGTGGTATAACTGCTCATTAAAACATTGCCCTGATATATTATGGCACAGAAAAATATCCTAAATGATCACGTGTCCTGTAAAAGTTCCATAACATAGTATTTCATAAGGAACGTCTTAGTACAGTATGTCAAAAAATACATCACTTTACAGCATGTCATTAAAAAAATGACAGTATATTATATCAATAAATGTTGTGGATAGTATGTCCTAACCAACATCATGGTATATTATGTTGCAAAAAAACATAGCGGTATTTTATTCAAGAAAAAGTGAGAAAAAGATTACTATTGCAACAACTCGTCATCAGTAGGGTAAAACTAACCTGTCTCACGATGGTCTAATCTCAGCTCATGTATTCACATATTATTCACGCTTTCACATATTATGTTGAAAAAAAAAGTTATAGTGTAATATGCAGTAGAAAATACCATATGTCAGAAAACAAGGTTATAATATTGTACGTAACTAAAAAGTGATTTTAATTGAGTTTAATTTGTTTATAGTATAGTATTTTATTTAGTACTTTAAAATACAGTAGTGTAGTTAGTTGAAAAAAATTATAGTATTGAAACAAAATATATTACGGCATGAAAACACATTAATATTGAATGTTAAAAACATGTCAAGGTATAGTATTTTATAATCAAAATAATCTTTGTAGAGTCTGTTCAAAATGGTCATATTTAGCTTATTGTAATATCATATTTTGTTTGGCATAAAGTACTATGACAGTTTTGAACAGACTCTACAATGCATATATACATTAACATTTAATATTGTGTTATAAAGCTTGAACTAAGGATAATAACTTCACCTTTATGGGGTTTGGTGGATGTATCAGAGATTGTAAAGTTCAGAGTTCAGTTTCATGTGTTTACAGGTGTTTACAGGTGTTTACAGATGTGCATGTAATAATGTGTAATTGTGAGATGAGGTTAAAACCTCTGAAGACACTTGTAATTGGATTTTCAGTTGAGCTCCCTTTATCCCGGGGTGTTGATTTCATTTTATTTAGGTATTTATTGCCTGTTCGTGCTCTAAGAACGGGAGGTTTGTGCCTTTCTGAGGTAAACATGCGAGACTGTCTTTTTTCAGCAGGCCTGTGAATGTGGAAAGATGATGCACCCACCTCAATGAGGCACTGTCTGTGCAAATTGCAAACATAGCAAGATTCCACTTTCCTCAACGGCCCAATCCATCAGGCTAAAACCAACATTTCAGTGCCTGGCTGAGGGCTAGCCCCACACGGGACGGGCAGTCCTATCGGCTTTGGAGGATGAACTTCGGAGGGCAAAGTGGCTGCTGGTGACACCACAGAATGCGAAAACAGCAATCATGCAATCATGGCATTTGGTGCCGCCATGAGTGTTTATTTTTGAATTGTGCTGCTTCAGCGACTGGCAACACCCAATGTTCATTCACAGGAGCTGAAATAAAAGTGCTACGAAAGGTTTCCTACCAGGCAAAAGTAATGACCTTTTGTTCTGAAGTATCTGAATCATCACGACCGTGACCTTTGCCGATCCACCACGTTTTCTAGACCAGTAGATCTTCAGTTTCCTGTATGACGCCTAATGCACTAAGTCCTGGTTCCCCAGCATTTTAGCTTAACCACTTAAAATGAAGTCATGTCTACGTATTCCCCCACATCACAGACAGTTAGCCTTATGGTGGACATGAGCTGTTGGCGGTTTGATACCAGACTGACTCTTTTATCTGAAGGATATCGTGACAGTAAAGGTGATCAAGTAACAAAGGGAGAAAAACAGAGCAAATCTTTATACCACCAGGTACCCTCACACTCACTCAGCTCTTCTGTTGCTTTCCTCCGCCATCAGGTCCAAAATTCAATTGTTGATTTATTCTTATGATTTTAGTTCGTGCAACATGTCAGATATATCTTTGGATGCCTTCACGTGGTCCAGAGTCCCTCGCTTTGAACCACTGGTCAGCTGTTTGGATCATTGATCAGGGTCAAATGATTCTGCTAAGGAGGTGATGTTTGTGCTTGTGTTGGTTTGTTTGCCTGCCTGTCCATCTGTTAATAACTTAAAATATCTAAATACAGAAAAAAATACTGAAGACAACTCAACAATTTTTAATTTTTTTTACAGATAAGATATTTCCCAAGCAACAAATGTCAAGATTCTAGGCAACATCAGATCTGTGCTGATGCTATAGACTGAACACTGTTGCCCTCTTGTGGTGAAATAGTGAAACTATCTTGTTAAAACATTCACCCATTATAATAGAGGGACAGAGATTTTTCAGGATTTCTCTTGATGAAATTTTCAGGGATTGTCCAGATGGGGATAAGGAACAAATTATTAGATTTTGGAAGTGATCCGGATCACCGTCTGGATCAGGGAATTTTTTTGAAGGATTCTTTAACATTGGGAGATAGGACCATATGCGACATTTATGCATATGACTCCACCAAAAATGGTCAAGACACTTTGAAAAAAAATACAGGACAAGTTTCTAACATGGTCTACAATATATCAAAGATTGATCCGGATAAAGGAATAATTGTGGATAATATGATCCAGAATATAAAAAATAGAGGATCCTTTTCTTTTTCATCCTACAAAGAGAACAAATGAAGCTATAAACACGCAACAAAAACCAACATATAGCCAAGTCATTGAATAATTTGGACGGTGTCAATGGATTTGCTGTATCTTCAAAAGCCGAGGAGATAGATCCAGAAGAAAACCACCATTATATAAAATGCGATTTTTGTGAATAACTCCTAAACTAATATTGATATCTTTATGGATCCAGTTGCTAATGGTATGTTATCATGGTCAAGGAATTTAAATGTGTTGTTGAAATACATGAGGAAATATCTTTGGTGGAAGTCACAATATGGAAGGAAATGTGCTTGGCTACGCTCTCCGAGTGCTTTTCTAGTTATTATTATTTTGGACAAGGGTCCATCTTCTGATCCCACAATCTGCAAAGAGTGAAATGTTTCATCTCTTTGTCACATCTTTATGGATTTTTGTGGAAATCTAAACACACATACAGAATAACATTGTCTACAATCTGAGACAATTTAGTGGAAAATAGTGATGGATTGTTTACTAAGTGATTAATGGTGGTAAATGTGTGTGTACAAAATTAGGAAGGAGAACAGTCAAGTACACCCCAGATCTAAGACATGTAAAAAATTTTCCTTGGTCCACCATTGGATCTAAAAAAGATGCATTGTGCTTTGATGAGGTTGAATCCATTAAAGCCAGCAGCGATGTACTCTTTCAACTTTAAACAATGACTGTAAATGAGCCTATGTCTGACTGAAATAAAAGGAGAGCAGATCAAAACATTCTCAGGGTAATTTCAAGCACTGAAACACAGAGATGCTGACTGTCATCAGGGGATTTCATGTGTATATGTAAATAGATATGTCCTCCTTACTTTTGTTTGCACCAACAGAAGTGAAAGTACCAGTTCTCACCCCTCAGCTCGCATGTCCTTCTGCTCTCCACAGGTTCTCCAGCTTCGCCTTGATCCCGTGTTGGCAGCTGTGTGCTGGCTTGGACCCACAGCACCTCTGGACGAGGGTCTCTCTGTTTGCAGCAGCTGTTTAGCTGGGCTGTCTCAGGAGCTCAGAAAAAGGGCAATTACCAGGATTTAGGTTGTTAGGAAACAGCTGAGGTACAGGCAGCTCCACCGCCCGCTGATCCAGGCCTGTGTGTGCGTGAGTGTGACTCTTGGATGGACTGAGACGTGGGATCCAGGGAGGAAATTCACAAGCATTATCCTCCAATAAACAAACAGGGGGATCCACCGCATGTAGCAGCACATGATGGGCTTGTCTTGGATGTTGGAGGCGAATGGAACAGGATCGGACAAACCTCCAAACAACAGCGGCGAACATGAGAGCTGTTGTGTTGCAGGGCTTTTGCGGTGAGACTGTGACTGGGATTATGTCGGCTTACGGCGCAGAGGAAGAAATGATTTGCGTGGTTGGAGTTTGTGTAAGCGGCGTCTCGCAGACAACACGGTGAACGGGCAGGCTGCGGTCGATGAAATCATGTGAATGAAAGCGAAAACTTGACACCAGGTATCAAAGCAGAGATTTCCTGCATTCCCTCGCCCCCAAAGACCCAGTCCTGATCCGTTTCATGAAAAGTGTGTCTCCTTTTCTGTGAGAGCAGTTTACTCTGGCAACACAACCACCTACATTTATCCATTTCCCAATGCTCTCAGGTCAGAACAATGTGCATGCCTCCACAGCCTGTTCGTACAAGCGTAATTGACCTTTTTTGTTTAAAACTGGCATGTGTCACATTTTTCCCTCAAACCCTTTTCACAAAACAAAATGGAGATGATGTCCACCTGGAATAACACCCGGCATGTCCTCATTTGGCCAAAATCAGCATTTACTTGCGGTTCCATGTCAGCATAGCTCTCTCTGTCTTGTTTCTGGTGGTTTCTGAAGAAGTTTATTATGAGACATGAAGACAGGAAATATTTTTCAACTGCCTTAGGTTAGCTCAACAAGGAGGAGGCTCAGCAACGGCCTCACAACAAAGCTGATCCAGAAGAAGAGCAGAGAAATGTGGCTTTAATATAATAATGGAATCAAGAAGACAAACACAGAGCTTATTGCTCACTTTAAAGTAAATGATTTGAGGAAATGATACATAATATCATAATAATTCTGTCTTGGGTGAGAAGATCCACAGCAGCAGCAGCAGCAGCAGTGAGAACAGAATAAATCAGCAGGTTTCCTTCATTCAAAAAATTAAATATTTACAGGAAATCCAAAAAATCACAACTGATGCCAAAACAGCACGTTGTTCCCAGTGTGCACTGCCTTCATTAAAGTCATTAATTTAGCACAATGTGTAGTGTAATCCCTTTTCACCACTGGCTAATGTTTCCTCGTATCCTCCCGTAGAAGCTCCCAGTGTCATGCAAACCTCAACTGCACTCGTCTACAAACGTGCCCTTCGGGGAAATATGCTAATTTATGGTGTGTAATTTGTAAAGTAATAATGCTTCTTTGACCCTTTGTCTCCCGTGTGATTAGCTGTGGTTCACACAGTGTCCATGATCTGAGCAGCAGTCCTGAATGCCTCGCCTCCTCAAACACCCGTGAAGTTACAGCTGATCCAAAACAGCCCCGATCCCGAAATGATTGCAAGGCCGGACCTAGTTTTTAATCAAGTCAATTCTTTCAGGAATCTAACAATTAGGTCCAGCAGTCTCTCTCATATTTGCGTCCAAGGGCAGGAGAACGCACAAAGACAAAGTCCTGGCTCTAATGAACAGAGGGCTCTTTGGAGCATCCTTCACGGCAAGGTAACTAATTACTTCAGCATGCCACGGGAGTCATATTTCCTCATCAAATGGGAAATGATTTTCAGAACGTCTGCGTTCTTGGATTTCATTCCGTGTGGTTTCACCCGCCGTCGGTGAAGTCGAGTTTCTGGCGGACTAAATGGCCAAGGTGATGTCTGGAGTCTGTCAAGCTGCGGGCCGAGCCAAGCGAGAATCTCCACTTGTCCGTCTCCTGCTCCGAGATAACCGTGCACTTCCACGCCTTCTTTCAAATCTTTCAGCAGCACAGAGAGGAGGGACGGACGACAAGGAAAAAAGTGAAGGGAGAAGCTATAGGCAGGGTGGAATATCACTTAGGTTTTCGATGGAAAATGTGGCTCAGTGAATCTGGGGCCTGGCCAGCTCAGTGCAGCAAAGGATGAGAGGTCAAAAAACCTGCTAGGATTGTTTCAGCGGATCCATCTCACAGGGTTGTGCTGAGGTCCACAGGCAGCTGATCTACAGGAGAACCAGCCTTGTCGGGTGTTTGGCCACAGATTCTGAATGATAATCGAACCGCAGGACGTAAGAGTCGTCCAACTCTGGCCAGTTCGTAGCGTTTGCTGCCACCAGTTTAGGAGGAGCTGCTGTCATCATCTTTATTCCTGCCTCTCAAATCACTACTTGCAGCCTTGCTTCCACTTTCGGTATCTTCCACGTTCCCGTCTTTCCTGACGTGAGAGAGGTCCTGGCCTCAGCTCAGTGGCAGAGCTCAGGTTTAGGACTAGCAGTGGGATGGTAGAGCCATTAATACACAGGAAGGAGAGGGGAGACTGAGCCTCGAGGCAAAGGACACACCTAGGAAGTGCGAGACATAAATCCAGTCTTTCCCTGGCGTCCCTGAGATGCCAGACACTGCACAAAGGCTCGGCTGTCTATTGACGCTATCATGCGGGATCCACAATACCACAAGTGTTCAAATTATATGTACAGACTACCCTAGGTATCCACATCACGGATATAGAAAGCCCAAACTTTATGAAATCTTTATTTAAAGCCATTTATCTCCTGCTGCTGCTGGTGCCCTCTTGAACTCCTGAGAGAGACAGATTTCGATCTGGTCCTGGGTCAAACAAATAAAGCGAAACGCCCAACATCCTCGCGAAGGTAGCAAAAATACACAGGAGATAGCAAACGCTGGGGCCCAAACCGCTAATGTGTGGTATGTGGTTGGCGCAGCTCGCTGCTGTATACATTCAGCTCCTCCAATGGTTTGTCGTGATTAGTTTGTTTAGCTCTTAAAAACCACCCCGCCTTTTGTGTCGTAAACAAACATCTCCTATACTGCGATCAGTGTCGAGCGATGGCCCATGGTTAGAATTAAGACTTTAGCCTTGTGGCATCAACAAAAGAAAATTGAAGTTGCTTGAAGTGGCTGTTTACAGGCTACAGTTTGTTTTTGCATTTAGTTTGCTCCTCGAAGAGAACGCGAGTTTAAAATCATGCAACACACCCCTGTAAACAATCTGGGCTCATTCAGTAAAATTATGATGAAGTGAGATGTCGTAAATCTGCCAATACAGCTGCAGCGTTGACATTTTTATATTAATAATGAATCAAATAACTTAATGCAATGTTAAGGTTTTGCTCATAATGACAAACCCACGGAGAATTTTTACAAAACAAAAGCACTAAGGAGCATTAAAGAGGTTTTTTTTTGGCGTCATTAAACTAATTGTTGTGTGTTGTAATTGTTGTGCTTTGATTCAGTCTCACTGCTCTCATCCACCTGATTTCCAGTAAAAGTGACTCCCAGTTGATGCTGATGTTGCCAACAGTCTGTAAACACATCTGCCATTAGCAGCCTGACAATTTGTTTATTTTGTGTTTATCATGTTGCTTCCTCTAAGCTGCTTCAACATCAACTACAGCAGCTTTAACAAATAAGAAAAAAAACAAGATGCCACTCATTTCATCCAGAGGTTTATTCATTGCTTTGACCAACTGTTTTTATAAAAGAAATTTTACATGAGAGCAAATCGGACAATACAAGGAGATATGCATTTGGTCATTGGATTGAAAATCCAGTCTCTATCAAAATGAACAACAAAAAAAAAAAACAAATCTCAATTTATATAACTTAACAATAAAAAAACAAACTATGGTCACCACTTGCTTTGTTTTGACAAAGTCTGTAATAATAATTTATAAGCTTTAATACATTACCATTGCTTTCCATTTGTCAGCATGGAAGTGAAAGCAGGGTTCGTGCTGGAGAAAAGGCGCGTACAGTACCAAAGTGTTTGTTAGTACTCGTAGTGTCGTCGTCGGGCAGCTCGGGACAACAAAGGCAGCTTTGTTGTTGCTGAAGCCTCCTTTCTCCCCTCGCTGTGGGTCTTCCCGGCGAGCAGGTATCGTGTGAGGTGTAAGGGTCCAGAGGTTCAGAGGTGCGATTAGAAACACAAGGAGCGGGTCCGGCACTACCCCGCAGCTACCCCGCCTGGATCAGGTGTATAAAAAACACATGTGGCAGCCCATGACCCCCACTGCATAAGTAAATAGTGCCTGGGGATTGGCTAGTGCGATTCATTTAATTATACGTCCGTAGGCACACTAACTTGAATAATACAGGGTTGTCCTTCATTTCTTAATGTAAAAACACCTCCATTGAAAACTGTAAGTGCAGTTTTTTAAAAAAAAGAAACAGTTTGCACATTCAAGACACACAAAAAGGTCAGAAAGTCACTGTGTGCAGCTTGACTCCCTCTCAAAGTCCTTGACCATAAGCACAGTCTGGGTTGTCAGAAAAAAAAAACCAACTGCACAATGTATGAAGGAGTGTACATTTGGACACATACACAGTACCTTGAAGATATACATAAAATTAAAAAGTCAGCACCGAGAGCCAACTCCTCCCATAAGTCCAACTTGATTTCCCCCGTTTGTGAACTTGGCACCGACGGCCACAAACGTCTCTAACATATGCGCCGTACATAAGCACTTTCTTTCCATTGGATGACACCAGAAGCTCTTAATGTGGCACAGTGAAGAGAAACCAAGGAAGAAGTTTTGATCAAGAACAAAAAAACCAGACATATACAGACTGACAATAACAAATACTCTGAACACCGACAAAGAGATAATACTGAAATGTAGTTTTGAAGTCAAGGGGGAAGATTAAAAAAAAAAGCAAAGGGGAGAAAGTCAAACTTTTAAGCCCCGTCCTCTGGCTCCTTGTAAACAGCAATTTGAATGTAATGCTAAACAGCTGAAAGGGCTGAGGATCAAAAGGCTGGGGGGGCTGGTGGTGGTGTTTTTTTTCTTGTTTCTTTGTTGCCTTTTGTTCACTCGGGTCTATCTTGTTCTGCAAAGGCAACACTGTCCATAAAAAACACTGATAACGCAAAGCAAAAAAACATCCCTTTTAGGTCATGGCATTCTTCCGCTGAAACCTTAAAGCGGATCTGCGTATGTATCTGTGTCACTGCGAGGGCCAACGTGTCTTCATTTGGGTCCAGCTGAGCACCCGTGCACGTTTTTAGAAAAGCCGCGATAAGAGAGGAATCTGTCGCTGGTTGGTGAAGTCCAAGGTTGAAATGTGGATGGAGGAGAGAAGTGGCTGCTTATCGACCTGCTGCTTATCTCCGGCTGTTACAGTCGAGCTGCCAGCAACGAGAGTCTGACGAGACAAAGCAGCGTTCAGTTTACAGTCACAATGACGACTCCAGTCAAAACAAGAACGATGCCCTCAGGGGATCCATGCCAGGCATCTCATGAGTGAGTGTGTATCTGCGTGGGTGTGGTCATCAGTGCCTCCGATGGTGAGCTCATTCAGTCCTTAAGGCACATGCTGCTGTAGGGGGAGTTTTCATTCACAAAACAAATCCTGAATCATGACTGTGACTCTATACTCGGTAAAAATACTCCTTCACAAATTCCAGAGGCACCTCAGTATCTGTACTTTGCACTGACCACAGTCAGCGAGTTATTCGTCTAAAGGCACTTTGGCAAAATACAATTTTTGTAGCATTAAAAAAAGAAGAAATAATAAAAAAGAAAGAGACTCGTAAAAAATAAGTTAACATTACAAAAGTGTCTTGTTTTAGGAAATACTGCAGTGAAACTGACACTGGCACATCAGCCCGGTAAAGAAAAGGATGGTCAAAAGGCCTCTCATGAACTTTTTAGACACCAATAACAATCAAAAAGAAAGTTCTCTTTTTGTTTCCAACGTCCTCGCTTCAAACACCACCTCCTCCCCCCTCCTTCAACAACAGTTCTCTTCACGTCAGGGGGAGTTTATTTGGACTCTGGCGAGTTTGCTGAAACAGGAATGTTTGCTGGTTTGCATAGAGGGACGGGAGGATGACGTCAGGGCTAATATTTCTGCATCAGCGGCACTTTAACAGTCTTGATCTCTGCTATATGGGAGGACTTCTGGATGATGCAGCTGGTGGTCCCCGACGCGCTGTCCTTCCCCTGCGCCAAGTTGGTCAAGGCCATGGCGGCGTTGATCTCCTTCCAGTATGTCTCGTCTTTGCCCTTCACCCTCTCCTTCTGCGCAGCTACGACGACACCGCCGCCACTGATGATCAGCAACAACATGCAAACATGCACAGGGGAGAACAAAACAGAGCACGTTAGAGGTCAGGCTGGGCTTGTAATGAGAAGGATCTGATTTTAGTTGCAGAGTTAGAGAAAGTCCACTCACTTGTCACATTTACTTGATCCATGCTCTGTGGTTTCTGAAAGCACAGGGAGAAAGAAAAAGGTTAATTTTGCAGCAGTTCTCTGGGGTCAATGAGGATTTATTGGCATGTTGCTGAACAAGCACACTCAGGAGGTGTGTGTGTGTGTGGTTGTGTGTGAGGTCTGCACTGTACTGTAAGTGTACACCCTGTCCTGTGCAAACATGTGTTGCTCTGTTTTCTCTCTTTACTCGGATGCCGGACAAAAAAAAAGACGTTTTGTAAGAAGCCGTCAAGAAACAAGGTGACTAATCGGATTGAGTTGAAAGATGTTTCTTATGACTCATAAACTCCATTCTCTAATATTTTGTTGGAAAACAAATGGGCCCCGGCCAACGTAATTGAGTTGTCTGAGGAAATCAGATTGAAAATGACTGAGCGTAAAAGATTTGAGTGGGGAATGAAAAGGCAGCAAGTGAGTCAGTGAGAGAAAGATGGATGCCTGCTCTCTCCTCAAATGGGAGCAATCTTTATCTCATATGTGAAACATTAGCGGGGGGAATAGCAAAGTCATTAAACAATGAAACCAAACTTTTCTTCGGGGCAGCCAGTGTGTTTACTTCAGCACACTGTTCACTGAGTGTGTCTGTTTGTGCTGAACCTGTCTTCTGTCTCAGGTCCAGCCTGAGGTGAGCTCTGCCCAGCAGTGAGGATGATGACACAGGCTTGGCGTTTCATGAGGCATTAAAGGAGAGCAGAGCATCTGGATTTTCTAGCCGTGCACCCTTCAGGCGCTCTCTTTAAGTTAACTAAACACACAGCTAAGGCCCTGTGAGCTTATGAGCAGGTCGGTGTTGAGCAGGTATTAATGACTCGGTCACTTGAGAATGTTCAAAAGACGACAAATTATTAATTTGTCCCCACGGTGCCAAACACTTTGTTCCGGCAATCAGTCGGACTTCCCAAATGTCGCACCACAACCACAGCACCCTGGGACAGCCGGTCCTCTGTACCCCGACACACCACAGATCCCAATAAAGCAAATGTCAAAAACCTGTGTTGCTGTTTTAACGAAGATGTCCTTCGCGCCACCGTCACCACAAAACAACAGTGGATGGGCGTTCCTGAACGTTCCCTGCTGCTAATGAAAATCTGCATCCTTCATTTTCACTGGAATTTCATTCCCATGATCGTTAAAAAAAAGGGACTGGAAAAGGTTGCTTCAGGACACCGTGTTCGGGGTTTAGCATCGTCAACAGACAGAGCCAAAGCTCCTCCGGCGTCAGAGAAAACGCACACACGGTTCTGTCGTTCTGCTTTGTCACCTCTAACCTCGCCAAAGCCCTCCATAGATTTTCCAAATATCTGGATCCAGTGTTCAGGCTGTTGCAAGTGCCTAATTATTCCCAACGCCTCACTCTGTTCCTACCCCAGGTTTCCAGAAGTGTTCCCATGTAGCATGACCCACGCTGACAGTGCCGGGGTTTGCGGGGCCCCGGGCTAATGCGAGTCTGATTATGAAATTTCCTGTAGTTTTCCAGTTCTGTTCTGTAATAGGTGTATCCCACAGAGGAGAGATCGCTCGCCACCATTTTTTTTTTCCCCGTTGATTGTTCTTAGACAGAAGGAGAGCAGGAATGTGCGCACGAGTGAGAGGGAGATGAGGACATGATAACCCAGAAGTACAAACCACAGGATGAGATTTTAGGTTTTAGTGCGTCAAAACGTTCCAGCTAAATCCTCACATTCTCGTCTGGCCACAACTCCCTGCTGTCCTATCTTTCCCTCGGCACTTTATCTTGCTTTATCAGCGAGTCCCCCTTTTCCTTTATTGATATTTCTCCGGTCCCCAGTCCTCTGACGTCCAACCGTTCACCTCTCGCTGCAGTGGTTTGCTGTAATACTCCATGATCCAGGTACTCGAGATGGACTCTTCTCAGGCGGCCCAGCCAAAACAAATGCTGTGTTTCCCGTCTGTTTTAATAAAGAGCGACTCTGTGCTGCTTCAAGAATGAGTTTTTGAAAACCTCTGATATTATCCATCTCGTCTTAGGCTCCAATTTTTAATCCTTCTCTATTTTCGTAGCCATTTTTCAAACTTAACTCCCCTAATTGCGACTATCCAGCAGATATTTGAAGGCTGTGAAGACATCCTCTCTCCTCTGATTATTGCCAGTGTTGCCAAAGCAGATTGGTCCTGATTAAAAATATGCACCATTCTCCAAAATCACAGCACTGTAATTACAGGCCAATTATGCTGTTTTCATGTGTTGTTTATGACCGCCACCCCAAGATATATTAGCTAAGTGTTTACTGCTGCGGTGCCCGGTGTAAAGATCGGTTGGTGACAGCAGCGAGAGGGTCAACAACAGCGACATCAAAGACAAACACGACGCAAAAAGAAAGTGTGTATTTGTGTGCTGTGAAGTCACTGTGGGCTGCGCAGTGTGAGTCTTTCCATCCACAGCTTTAAGTGTTTCCAGTGTGTGTGAGGCAGCCACCGTCCAGATGCTCCACTCAGTACATACAAAACAGTGTTTTCTGAGTAAAGTGTGGACGCAATGCAAAGACACAAAGACACCCCAAAGTCCTTCACCCTGGTCCTGGTCCTTTGGGAACCCCGGACCCCACAATCTGGAAGTGCCCCGCTGAACGCAAAACTCTGTTTCCAAAGCCCTTTGCCTAAAACATCTAAAACTCAGATTTTTTAAAACAAGAGCGGTGCCAAAGACTCAATAAATCGCCAATAAATCACTGAAGACCTTTTATTATTTTCTCATTCTTTTTTCCCTGTTTTTCTCCCCCTTTTTTTTTTGCTACTGAATACTCAGTCAACGTTGCTGTTGCCTTTGGGCTTCACTGACAGTGGGGTTTCACGGACCGCCAAAGGGGAAAGCTAAGAAGTCTGATGGTTTCTGGCGTCGTGCTGTAAGTCCAAAAATACGAGCTCACTTAACATCACGGCGGGATGATGGAGGGAGAGAAGAAGAAAAAAAGAGGAAAAACTAGCTTTAACAAAACTTGGTAAAAATGAGGGAAAACAATCTGGGTCTGACAAATTAGAGAGGGAATGAGGTTTCACCTGTTAAGATGACTGCGGAGGAGAAGGGTTGACTATCATCATTACCATCTGGTGCTGTTGTTAGCAACACACAACAATAAACAAGGCAAGCCCTGCTGCACAAACCATGGGCTGGGCCTAATTAGACAGGCAAATAAACACACACACGTTCAGCCCTTTTATGATATTTCAGGCTTTTAGCTGGTGGTCGTTTCCAAAGTGACTTAAAGTGTCAATTCTTAGTCACCGTGAATTGCATGTTGCCAAAAATAAGTCTGTGGTGGCATTACAAAAGTAAAAATAACACAAAAAGTGTGATGGCTGTTTATCATTGTGTGAGCCTAACTAGCCGTTTCCTTCATTAGCACTTTCCAGTCTTTAAGCTTTAAGCTAAGCTAACCATTTTGTGGCTCTCTAGCACCATAGTTGCCTCCATTGGTTTGTTTGTTTGTCTGTCTCTTAGTAACCCAAGAAACAAATGATTAAGTTTTGGACATTATACAAAAGCAAGGGGACGAGAACCAGTAGGGGGCAGTGAAACACCACCACCACTTTGATGACCCAGAGAGGAAGAAAAACAAAGTGACAGGTGCAAACTGAACAGTGAAATGCTTCTACACACTTTGTCACATCTTATTGGATTAAGTTGAAAATCTGCCCACACATCCAGGATGATACTGTTGACAACCTGAGATCATCTGACGAGGATCATGCCTTGACAGGAGTTTGTGCTCTCAAAGTTTTCATTGTGTTAATGGACAAAAGCAAATGTACAAATATTCTTCCATAAGCTTCACTATATATCACCACTATGTGTTTCCACAGCAGCACTTCCATGCTGACCAGAGAGCCACATACATCTGCCAATACAGTCCAGAAAAAGTGAGATGTTGATTTTGTAAGAAAAACTTAAGCATTCACACTTTATTTAAAATTTTACAGTTGCAACGTTGAGTTTTATTACTGGTTAAAAAAACGACCCTCCTAATGTTTTATAGACCAGTTATAAGTCATTAATGAGCGTAAGTACTGGGTTGCCAGGTTGTGACACTCTCACTGCTCATTAATAGTCATTATATCTAATAAACTAAACATGTGTCCTGCAGGAGAAGGATTAACACACACTCAGGCACAAAATCAGCTTTTAGTTTAAAGTTTGAAGCCTTTACGAAGGAAGACTTTTTAGAAAGAGGAAGGAGGAAGCTGAAGAAAGAGAAATGAGTTTGCTTTGTTTTGAAGAGATTATTCCACCACTGGAGACAGGATGATGAAGTTGGACACGCACAGACCAATCCAAACTCGATTGTTGAAGGGAGGAAATGAGCTCAGCTGATTTCCACCTGATGAGAAACAAAGTGGCGTCGCAGGCTCAACAATCCACTCGCCGCTGACCTGTGCAACCGCAGCACAGCTCAGGATGAGAACAGATCATCTTTTTGTTATGAGGCCTCTTTGAAGTCGCAGGCGGCTGCTCGGGGTCTGAGGAGTGAGTCAGGAGTTACTGTCACCACAGGTGAGTCACAGCGCTGCACTGGACAGAAAGTGCACCGCTCTGCAAGACGCTCTTTACCTCCAGCAACGCCGCAGCTTACCAGAAGTCACACACACATTACTGAGTGTGCAGACTTGTGACCGTGTGGATTGATTGCTTTAAACCACATCTCTACAGCTCCAGCCAAAAAGTAAATGGCAAACCCTTCAGGCGATATTCTGTCCACTGATGCTATCTTTGATCTGAGCCACAGCCTTGATCACGAGGTGTGAGGCTCATGCTTTTATATTCCTCTGATGATGTGAGCTTTTTATAATGTCAAGAAGAGTCTGTAAATGAAGTTAGAGATGCCTTGGCGCTCTGCTGCCTTGTGCTCTGCCAATGCTACTTTTATATTACCCCTCCCAGCCATTTCTCTCCCTCACTCTGTGTCTCTACCGGTATCCAAAGAACCAAACTGTCAATTCCACTCAGTTCGCCAAAGACATCATACATGGTGCGAATTTAATGCCTTCTCCATTTGCCCTGACAACACTTTCATCACTTAAAATAATATTGAATAATTAGCTCTTACACTATTAAATCGAACATACGTGCAGTGACACAGCCAGGCAGATACTGAGCCGCTGCCCAAGAAATGACTCTCCCATCCGCTGCACTGCTTTTTCTGGGCTTCTCTTCTTCTTCTTTTTTTTTTCCGTGTCTGCCCGGCAGATGACACACTAGTGTGGCTGCGGTCGGGGCAGATAACCAAGATCCAGCAATGAGGATTGCCTTGTGTCTTCTTTGCTAGATGGGGAAATAATAACAGTGTTTCAGATCTTTAAACACTGCCAGGTTGTCATTGTGTTTACGAGTGCCAGTAAACAGAGTGTAATCAGGGCCCCCGTAAATCAGCCAAAATGAGAAGATCGTCTCGACGCAGAAGTAAATACGTTGTCATGGCGAGTGTGCGAGTGTCTTCTGTGTGTGGGTGTGGGTGGACTGCCACGGTGTCATGGACAAACAAAGAGAAAGGAGGAACCAACAGGCTCATTATGAGCAGGGATCAGGAACTGGGGCTTTTGGCGTGACGACAGATGATGATGACAAAAATGTGATAGTATCTGAGGCTCACAGAGCTCATTGTCCAACATCACTGATGATGAACAGATGAGTCTGTTATCACTTGCTTCGACACAACAGGTAGAAAAAAGCGACAAAACAGCGCTGACCCTCCTCCTTTCATCACAGCGTTCTCACTAACATCCTCGGGGGTTAACAGTTGTTGTTTGCGGTGCACAAAAAACACACATTAGGAAGAAAAAAAAATGCAGGAACCACAAGTAAACATTATTCAGATTTTTAAGTGTTTACATGTGCGCAAAAAATAGTCTTTTTTCGGGAGCTGGAGGCCAAATGATATGTTTGCGCTGCAGTCACTGCATCATTATGTTGCAATTCTTCACAGTGGTAGTTGAATCGCCCTCTCACACTCTTGGGGGATTTTCGGCGTGTGTGTGTTCTGTGTCCATGCGAGGTCACACCTCTGCTCTCTCATTAAACCTCTCCCCGCTCTCCTCCGTCCCGTGGGAACACAGCGGCAGCCTATTGTTCTAGACACGGCTGGGTTTTTTAAAATGGAAACAATTAGTGTTTTATACGGACCGGGGCAGTGCGGCTCGGTTTCCCTGACTAAAGGCGGGCAGCTGTGTTTTCTGAATCTGATGAGCTGATTGTGTGTGTGTGTGTGTGTGTCAGTCCCAGTAAGCCATGGCGTGCCGATGATTTAAAAACGATCAGGTTGAGAGGGCTTATTATCCCGCACTCTTCCAGTTCTATGTTAGGGAGTTGCGTATAAACAGTGTCTGTGCCGATGTTTGTCTGTTAACACTTCCCCGCAGGATCCCAGTCTGCTGCCTGTCCTCTCCGCTCGCCTCGCACCCAGCCTCTGTTTAGTGGTCAGAAGCCAATATCCTGTCTCCCAATGACAGAGGTTCACCAGCAGGGATTTTTTTTTTCTTCCTTTCTCTCTGTGTCTTTTCGTCCACCTTTCCATTCGCATGAAGCTGCACCACAGCTTAATGCCAGGATTATACCTCACATCAGCCAACTGCGAGACGTTCCCACCGTCGGAGCAGCCACGCCCTGAAGGACACTTCACAGAAGACCTCGTTGTAGAGTGTGTTTTCTTAATCTAATCTGTCACTTAGTTTGATTATGTGTCGTGTCACGTGCCCGACCCACAAAGACTCCAAACCTACAGATACAGCGGTGGAGCAGTTATCAGGAATATACCGTCTTCAAAAGATTTTTTATCATCCATCCAGAAGAAGTCAGAGAGATAAATGACATATTACTGAAACGTGGGGCCCTAAATGCATCATATGATGAAAATAAGAGGTGACTGTGTTCTTTAATCTCACCTACATCCAAACACCGTATTTTCTGGACTATAAGCCGCTACTTTTTTCCGACAACTTGAACTTAAACACCGGTGTGGCTCATGTATCGGCGGCACGAAGCTCGTTAGCTTTTTACAAGCTAGCAAGCTCCGTGCCGCCGATACATTTAGCGTCATCACATCAGACCCGGTCAGAGTGGACCACATGAAACTGTTTGACTAAATTCAATAGCGGCTTATAAACAGGTGCGCTCAATAGTCTGGAAAATACGGTAATCAGTTTCTTCTGTTTTTCTTCATGATGCC